>JBCJKH010027864.1:0-12485 GCA_039877255.1 Loriculus beryllinus | reverse complement strand
AGGTTTATGTCTTTTCCCAGTCTGTTTACTGTTTTAGATAGGGTGTCGTACCATCCTCAGATCATTGGGTCTCTCTACATCCAACTGTCCTGTAAATCAGTTAATAATAGATGGACAGCAAAATGTAAAATTCTCAATTGCCTTTTACATTTTGGGAACTGCTCAGGGCCCTACATCAGTTTGGCTAGGCAGTTCCAGTCGTCCTGATGACTCACCTTTCGTAAAGGTGTCATAACTCTTCTGTTATCAGTACTGTCTGTTGTTAGGTGGACACAGTTCTTGTTGATTACAGGTTGCACATCCTGCCTGTGCTAGATCTGGGATTCCAAGGACTGATCCTGCCACTGAGTCTGCTACACCCAGCATTTACTTACTGGCAATTTTTTTCTGGGTTTCTGGCAGCTGCTGATCCTTCACCTGCAAGAAACACATTGCAGTGTGGGGAAAAGCAGCCTTATGGCTCAGCTTTCAGAGCTCAGTACCTCTGGAAATCAGGTTCCCTTAGGAGATAAATTGGAAAAAGCTCAGAAATGGGATTTATGACTGTCCAAGGACTATGAGATTATTGGGTTTATGGACAACTCACTGGACAAAATAATTCACGGTGGTTGTAAATTAAGCTGGAATAGAATTAACACAACACAGTATCATAAAGTTCATTGAATGGGTAGGGCAGCCAGATGCCTTGTTTATCACCACAGAACACTGTGCCAAAACATTTTCAGACTGAATGATGTTGATGTATACAACTGCATTTAATCCATTTATTGCAACAATTACTGCTATTCAGGAGAGCAGTACATGGCCACAGGAAAAAGAAGCGACAGATGCTGGGATATGTAAAACTAAACCTGCTGCTGGCATAATCCTGTGCAAGTCCCATTAAAATTAATGAGGCATTTCTGCTTGAGCAGAAGATAAATTTGATTTCCTAAGTCAGAAATGCACCTACCTGACTCTGGATATCTTAAGGATTTGGAGGTGTTTTCCCTCCACTTAGTATAAGTAATCAAGAGCAGCTCTAATCACCAAATAAAGCAATAAAACAATCAAGAGAGCCATCTATTAATATATTGGTCACAATTAAAGACAGAGTTACCAGCTCAGCAAGTCTCACACTGATTTCAGGCTGAAAAATTATATGAAAACAGAGGAAAAAGCAAGATTATGTATACAATTCAGGAATAAAAGACCTAGATTTTTCTAGTTGTTCCAAAAAGTTCATTATAACTCTAGGCATTTCAGTGTAAAGGAGACACCTAAGTAATTTGACCTCTATCCAGTAGTGGTAGATAAGATTCAGACATCTCACTAATTCTACCTTCAGACTAATTTTGTGTTGAAAGTTTTCTTTCATATTTGTTTACTTATTTTCTGTCACTACAGGATAGATTTATGAGTGTCTGAGTGTAATTTTTGTGCATTTCTATGCTGTAACAAATTTAGGTTTAAGTGAGCCCTCTAATGTTGAATTCCCTGACTTAAAATATTTTGATTCTGGGATAATGAAAATGTCTTTGCCAGAGAGCTGTGCAGAAAAGTACATTTAACTTTAAACATTTATGAGTAATAATTATTTTTTTTGGGTGGGATACCCCACAGTCTTCTTTTAAAGCTATGAAAAGCTCATCTATTAACAGTGAATGAGAAAATGTCATGCATACATTTTATCAGCTTTTCAGTTCAGTGCATCAGTAAACAGCATGGATCAGCCACACAATACAAGATAGCTACATATGATTTACAACTCTGTGAATGATTTACTCAGTCTGGCCATTAATATGAAGTTAACTTTACATGAATGAGAAACAGTGACCTAATTGGGGAATCTAGTAATGTACTAGGTTACTGGTATGAAAACATTACTTGGAGTTATTATCACTGTAGGAAGAACAATGAAAGACTGGTTCCAGGGTCCTGCCACCTTTATCCGTTAATGGCTCTTTCTGATATATCCCAGATTACAGCAGAGCTGAGACACTGAGCTTCACAACCACTATGTGCAGGTTCACAAGCTCATTTCTAACCTGGAAAAAACACAGTCATCAGGCCAAGTCACCTGCTGTCAGGAGTGCTCGACATGTCTCTTCTTACCTGCACCAATAGCACTGGGGTCTAGAAGTTAAGTATGGAGGAAGGTTGATGATGAATGTCATAATGGTTATCTTAGTTCTTGGTACTGGGATAATCACAGTGATTAGATGCAATTGTTGATATCGCTACCTAATTGCAGCTTTTTTCATTGTAGCCAGTTGTCCTGGTTTCAGCTGGGATAGAGTTAATTCTTCCCAGTAGCTGGTACAGTGCTGTGTTTTGGCCTTAGTCTGAGAACAATGTTGTTAACACACCAATGTTTTAGTTATTGCTAAGTAATGCTTAATCTAACTCAAGGACTTTTCAAGTCTCTCATGTTCTGCCAGTGAGGAGGGGCACAAGAAGCTGGGAGGGAGCAGAGACAAGGCACCTGACCCAAACTAGCCAAAAGGTATTCCATATCACAGCACTTCATGCCCACCATATAAACTGGGGGAAATTGAACAGGACTTCCCAGTTGCTGCTTGGGGATGGGATGGATATCAGTCAGCAGATAGTGGGTAATTGTATTGTGCATCACTTGTCTGTCTTGGTGTTTATTCCTCTCCCTCTTTTCCCTATTATTACTACTATTGTTATTGATACTTCTTTTTTTTTAACCTTTTTTCCCTGATTTTCCTCCCAATCCTCTACCGGGAAGGGGGGAGTAAGCATGCAGCTGCATGGCATTTAATCGCTGGCTCGGGTTAAACCACAACACCAATTCATATGAATGTTAAATGCGCAGAAAACATGGGAAGTCTGAAGTATGTCCACATTTCAGAAAATCCTATTTTGTGTAAGATGTCCCACAAGTTTAAACCACACATGAAGATCTTGTGATTCCAGAGTGTGAGACACAGTTAATCAGTTATGTTACAAATAAGATGTTTTTATTTACGACCGCAGAGAGTTAAAACTACATTCATGCAAGCTCAGTGGTATCAGATTTCCTTCAGCCCCATCAAAACAATCCATACAGAGTAGAAAAATGTTCTTGTATTGCTAACATCTCCAGAGCAGATGTCTATTGCAGAAAGTAGGCAAGGAATTTGTATGTCTCCCAGAGGACTAATGAATGGCCAGCCTTTTTGGAGTTAATTTATAATCAGCAATACTGTTTGAAAAGCCAGACATGAGGTGAAGAGAAAGACACACACTGAAATCATACAGGGGAAAAAAAAATACAAACCCAAAAAGATCAGACAAGATGAAAATTTATTACTAGATTAATTTTTAGATTAACATATTTCCTAAATGAATAAAAGGATGAACATGTAAATCTCATCAAATGTATTCAAAAAGAGTATTCCTAACCTCTAATGTAGCTTCTTCTAGTATTTAGTTTCATCTCATAAGATGAAAGTTAGGAGCACAGTTAAATGAACTGCCACTGAAGAGAGAGAAGCCTTTAAAAAGAATGAAGAAGACTAAATTAAGATGTTAAAGTACCTAAAACCAGGTACCTTCAGAGAGGTAGTGTTGTGTGTCTGAGTTCACATGCTGTATCTTTATTACAAAGGGAATAATAAACCTTCGTATTAAGTGCAAAGTATAACTCAAGTTTGCATGTAAAGGTGCAACAGCTACTTCCAAAATCATGCATTTCTACTTGTGATAGATCAATCATTTATAATCTTGATCCATACTGAATCAAATGCAGCCACATTCCTCTGGCCAGTGGTGTTATTTGGATTTTTGAAAAGAAAAAAAAAGGAGGGGATATCAGGGTGCAAAAAGAACCATAAAAGCTGCCCATTCAGGAAGTATTTTATTATTTTTTGGTGCCTCCTCATCAGTTCTGCAAGCCTGATGCAACCAAAAGAAAAAAGGTTAAATGACTCATTTCCTTCCTGCTCCTGCTGTAGGGCATCTAAACCAGCAAAGCCTTTTACACAGACATGCACCTCCTCTGATTGTAGGACACCTGGTTTGTGCAACTGAATGCAGACATGCTTGTGGGAACAATACCCGGAAACTAAAGCACAGATTGTTATTAATACCTACTCATGGGATCCCAGCTATGAGCTTGTGGGCTGCACAAGAACCAGAGGATGAAACATTGAATCTGTTGTCTGGGGCTTGCCTTTGACCTTGTGGCACCTCAGACACCTCCCTAAGCTCCTCAGGTCTTCCCTTATACGCTTACTCCAAATTACGCCATCAACTACCCTTGTGCCCACCATGTGATCCTTGAATTCTGCAGACTTCACCCTCCTCACTTTCTCTGGGCACTTGTTTGGTGGAGGACAAGGTAAGAATCCCTATAGCCATCTACTCTTTTTACAGACATTGCACTTGTAGCTGACACATTCCTGCTTCTACCAGTGGTGGATCTTCTTTAGATGAAAGGTAGAAAGGGCTGCTCTGACAAAACAGAAGACAACCCAACAAACCAGCTTTGGTGGCTTACTGAACAGTTTCACATAGAAGTGTTGCAACCATGTGGTGTCTCAGCACAGGAACACACCAGTAGGACACAATGGGACATGTTCTCACTGGTTTATGCTTTATATTCTTGTTATATTATATTCTTATATTCTTAGTTATCCAATGAGGCTTCAGACCTGATGCTTTTAATTCCAAGGTGCCAGCTGCAGCTCAGGTTAAAATGAGCTTTTGAAGGGTTTTGTATGCTTTCTGATGCGTCAGAGATAATTCTGGGCTGCACTTTGGAGATGCAGGGATGTATATTTTTAAGGCTAAATATAATTTAAAAAAAAATTCACCCTTTCTGCTGAATATGAAGAATATGGTGAAGCCCCCAAAGTGCAAATATTTCTTCTTGCATTAGGAAACTGGTTTTTTTTCAGGTCAAAATTGGCACTGTGATGGATTCCATGCTAAACTGTCACTGAGCTTCAGGGCATACTTTGATTGTTAATATGTCACTGATAGTGTCTAGGTGCTCCTGGGGGAGAAAAGTGCTGCTCCATCAACTTAATGACTTTAAAAACAGTACTTGGCTGCCTAGACACAGACATTTTCATGGCATTTTGAGTGTTGAGGGATGTCCCAGCTGGCCTTCAGCTGCTCCAGAAGGCTGTCAGTCTCAAATAGATCCTGTGTCAATGTCTGTCAGTCCCTAGGAAAAATGTTATGTATCCTTGAGCATCTTAAATGACAGACACCTAAATGTATGCAACTGCATGCAATACTGTCTTAAGAGCAAAACCTTCCTTCTCCAAGAAACCTTTCTTTGCTCAGAATCCTAAGGAAGCTCCTGTGTTAGAAATAAGCCCTGAAATGTTAAAAGATCATATAAATAGCCCCTAGAATAGCCTGTGTAGACAAGTGTTATAACACAAACATAATTAATAAGCTTATTTAAAAAGTTATTAGGTGCAGTTTACAGCAGGAGAAAAGTGGGGAGAAAAGCATCCATTCTGGGACCTCCTCACTAGCACAATTCTTTGACCTTGTCTCAGTGCCTTAGGTGAAGGCCAGTTAGATGGCAATAAATGAAGGTAAATGGGAACAATATAACCCTTACTTCACGATTTCCTGGGCAGAGTAAATGGTGCAATTGAATGTGTCCTGCTAGCTTGGGCAGAAAGCAAGATGCTGATTTTGTAGACAGGCACCAGTTCATCTGGGTGGTGAACCAAGCTGCCTCCTCACTTTCTTTGATCTACTTTAGGGTTCACATGGGAAAGCATATGCAAGCCTGGTGGTTTGGCTGCACTGGCCTTATCTTTCCCTACCAGCAAAAAAGAAACAATACACTGGGAAAGTGTACATTTTTCTGATGACAGATTCTGCATGCCCTCAGGACATCACCACCTCTCCCACACTCCCGTCCCAGTAGGGTGGATTTTCTTTCTTTCATGCTAAGGTCCCCTGACTGTACTCTTACAGACACTATTTCCTCCAAGGCTAGGAGCACAGTTTGGAGCTAAATTGGGCAGCAAGAATCAAAAATGAGGCCAGGCTGGCCTTAGGAAATCCAAGCCACATCCATGGCATCTCTGCCAACAGGGCCAGTTTGCAGAAGCCATGAGCCCTGTTTCTCTGGAAGATGCCAGTCAGACGCCCTGCTCTGATATCCACAGCCTACATCCTCTCTTTGCACCCCATCTCTTTGAAACAGGTGACATTCTGTGATCAATTTACTCATGTCCCATGCAAGTGCTTTGAAAGTAGCTTTGGCACTCCCATATTCATGCTGTCCTAAAGCGAACAGCCTCCCTGAGATTATCTTTTGGAACTACAGCAAGATGTTCTTGTTACAGCCCTAACGCAGCTGTCCTTCTGGGTCATTTGTCTATGCCCAAGGTCCCAAGGATAAAGGGATAAAAATACATTTAAGCCCAACCCATTCACCTCCCTGAGACAACATAGCCAGGAAAGATACTGTATGGAGCTTGGCCTAAATTAGCAGTTTTCAGGAAGGTGAAAAGAGCTGAATACGAAGGTAAAACTTAAAAATCATTTCTCCTGAGGTTCATCTTAGAAACTTCTTTCTCCCCTGCTCTCACATTCCTGTAAACTTCACCCTCAGTGCTCCTGGGTGGCTGCATCTAGCTGAGAGGGAACTCTGTGTTCAACAGTTTACACTAAATATAGGCTGTCTGAATCTGGGCCTGGCAGGATCACCGTCTGCTTCAAACACATTTCTGCTTATGCTCTTGTTAAAGCAGCATGAAGAGCAGGGGCAAACCCAGATAAAAAAATCCTAAAAAATCCAGCTTCTTTGGGCAACCTGTGTCAGGGCCTCACCACCCCAAAGGGAAGAACTTCTTCCTAATATCTGATCTAAATCTTTCCTGTATCAGTTTAAAGCCATTCTCCTTTGTCCTATCACTGCATGCCCTTGTAAAAAGTCTCTCTCCAGCTTTCTTGTCAGCCTCTTTAGGCACTGGAAGCTGCTCTAAGGTCTCCCCAGAGCTTTCTCTTCTCCAGGCTAAACAACCCCATCTCTCACAGCCTGTCTCTATGAGAGAGGTGCTTCAGCCACCCAATCATCTTTGTGGCCTCCTCTGGACTTGCTCCTACAGGTTCATGTCCTTCTTATGTTTGGGGCCCCAGAGCTGGACGCAGGATTGCAGTTGGGGAGCACGAGCCTCTTGTTCTGCTCTGCTTGTCAGTCCCAGTGTCACAGCAGCACTGGACCCTCCAGCTGGATCTCTGCATGGAGGCGTAGCCTGTTTACAGCTTAATTAGAGAGTGATGTATCTGCCCAGACACTGTCGGAAAGGAATGACTGGCTCCTTTGTGTATGCATTTTCCACATGCTTCTCCTGCATGTTGGGTGTGTCTAGTTTGTAAAATCCCATGTGGCTTGAGTGAAATTACAGCCTAAGTATTTCAGCAGAAGTACAGCAAATACCCAACTGACATGTGTTAGTGAAGGACAGACTTGTAGATACAGGAGAGGTCTGGGAAACAAAGAAAAGCTTCAAGTCAGGAAGTGTACACTGGAAGCAAGTGAAATGATTGACTCATGTCAGGAGACAGCCACAAAATAACACCATGTAAGATGTTAAGAGAGAAAATAATGAAGAATATCCAGGTGGAACTGCCAGTTGCACATTATTTCAGATTGTCATCAGGAGAACTGGAGATGAGCTAAGTCCAGCCATAAAGGCCAGATATGTAGGAAACAGATAGTCCTTAAACTAACTAGGACATCTGAAGAAAAAACCTTTGGCAGGACAAGGAAGCAGTGCCATGTGAAAAGCCAGCTTCCAGAAACTGAGCTGTTGAGTATTTTTCACCTGAAAGGTTATTTCTCCATTTTCCATGTCTGCAAATTTTACTTGAGTTTTAAGGTCTGATTGTTGACGCTGGTTCTAGTTCTTCTTCAGGATATGCATGCTAACATGCAAAGGAGACCCATGTTCCAGTGATATCTGTTTGGCTGCATCTGCAATAATTACAGGGTAATATATAGCTTTTCCAATGTAATTGATAAACACACTTTACCTAATATACTGGCAAGAGAATATGCTAAATTGCGATGAAGTATTTCTACCTGCTAAAATGCCTGATCAGGACAAACCTTTAACACAATGATTGTTTTTAAAGGCTTTCCTGAATACATGGACACCTCAGTAATACCACTGGAGGGCAGCAACGTCAAAGTGATTCATTCATCAGCGTACGTCTGGAAATTGCTTCTTATAAACCCAAACCCAAGAACTTAGCAAGAATTAGAAATAATTAGAAATAACTTCCTGCTACCCAGATGCAGATCAGTGAAATAGTGCAAAAGACAGTTTCTTACTTTCCTGCATGTAAAGAATGCCACCTGCAGTCTACATGACTTTCCCTCTTTCCAGAAAGTGCTGAAAATATCGAAAAACACGATTAAAACCAAAAATACTGATGCTTTCTGAACGCTATGGATTTGTGGTTTATTTTTTTAAATCAATATATAGCCCAAGACTACTTTGCATATCCTTTTATATACATATATATAATTTGCATTGTTATTTACATTTGATATATGTAGATACATATTTTCAAATTAATCCATATTGTTGCATCAATATAATGAGGGCAGCACATTAGCAAAATATCAGGTGAGTGGGGTTTAGTGAGTAAGGACATTCACTAACATTAGTGAAGATTTTTGGGACACCATGAAGATAAATGTATGAACTTTCTGCAAGTTTTTTTGATTTAGTGAAAGCATGCTATTATTAGTCCAATATTTATACATTGAAGGAATACCTGTTGACAATAATTTAAGATTATAATTTGTCAAGCACAGCTGTCCATTGCTTTGAAATATATAAAGAAATATACATGCTGAGTTACAGGTTGTAACACCTATCTATACTTTTGATAAAATTTGAGCAAGGTAAATAAGACTGCCATGGAGCTTGCTAGTTTTGTAACAAGTGTAAGATACATTTCACTCTACAAGGTAGTTATGTACCTATCACCTCTTAATCTGTACTTGAGCTCCCTGATTGCATTTAAATCACATCTGACCATTTTATATCTAAATATGTTCCATTACTGTTGGTCTTAGAAAGCTAACAACCATAAAGAAGCTGGGCTTGCCTTAGCTATAGTGTCATTTGGTGCCTAGATGCCTGAACAAGCCACTTCCCTGACTGCCAGGTGATTTTGTAAGGCTACAATTGCAAGGACCTTTTCTGAACATGCTACTACCAGAAGCAAGTATGGTTTTGGACAACAGCCGAACTTTGAAAAGTCCTTGTGGGATAACAAGGAATGCTTGTAAACCCTAACCCAGGTGAGGATCATCTGGGGAGTGTAAACAAAATAAATAGAAAAAACCAGTATGATCCTGACAAAACACAGAGACTACTTCTGAAAGTGGAATAATCCAGACTTTCGAAGAATTTATGATCTCTCTAAGGTCTATGACTTAGTTTATGTCTACCATAGCAGGTGGCTGGGTGCATTAGAAACTGAACTGCCGTGGAAAAAAATTGGTGCTCAGGAAAAATGTCTACTCTCTAGGCATTTAGGGATGTTTTATTTCAGACGAGCTTTTGCCTGATCCTGTAGATTGAGAGACCATTAGCTGACGGAGCGTATGAAGTGAGCTCCTGATTTATCTTGATAAATCTTGATTTAAGATTAGTTTCCTCCAAGAGAAATGCTATTGTGCTCCACACTGCACAAAAGCATACAAAGTGGAGCCCTCAGGAATCTCTTCAGATCCACACACACAATCTAATCAAAACATTAGCATAAAATCCAACCTTTTGTGGCAGAGAAAGAAAATACAAGGTAAAATGTCAGGTAGAAGTCATACACGTCAGTTATAGAGTGTCTACATTTATATCTATAAACGTAGGCTAAGGTTTCTGTTTGGGATGTGTTGGGTTGGGTTTGGTTTTTGTTTTTGTTTTTTTTTTTTCTTACATGCATGAGCTTTTGGAAGTTAAATATCTTAGAACAGTAATAAAGAGGATGAGATATAAATGAAAATTGTCCTTCTGTTCATCATATTTATACAGAGATATGACAATATGTGTCTCATATGTGATATATACAGCTTTACAATGGGAACAGTGGCATTGATTTTTTTTTTTTTTAAGTTTATATGAGTAAATGATGATGGGATAAAAACGAAGATCTAACAAAAAACATACCAGTGTCATTTGGGAAAGACTTGTGTGTAGCTCTTGGCCAGTGTTTAAGCCTCTCTTCTGATCTTGCATTTGATTACTGGGCAGATGGATCTCACTTTCACTTCCAGATTTCACAGTGCATTTCTGGACTGCAGTTGGGAAAAAATTAAACTCCAGCTTCTAAACTGAGCTGATCTGCTTGGCAAGTTACAGAAAGACAGTAAAGATGAAAGTACAGCAAGTTTTTTCCACAGCCAGTTTTCATGTACCTCTATATACTGTTTTAAACAAAAACATCTGCTTTACTACCACTACTCTAAGGCTTTCTTAAAAGGCTGGGAAAGAATTCTTAAAAAAAATGCTGGATTTCATTAACATTCAAGTTAGCAAACAGATGTTATAATCAATTGTAATAGTACATCATAAGAAAAGTTGGAATTCTGATATGGAAAAGTGTCCAAATTTGGATGCGCCAACCTACTTTTAAAGGCAAGGACACACTTACGTGCCTGCACGGAAACGAAGCTGTGAGCCTTTTCTGTTGGAAAACCCAGGTATCTGGTTCCACCCTTGCCAGATGTCAGTGATTCCTCTGACTTGCCTTAACCTTTAGATCAGGATGTTGCAGATTTGCCGAACTTTCCCTTGGGAAACTTTCCCTTTTTCACAGGGAAACTGAAAATACAGCAGTGCCTCGAAGTCTAATATAGTGTCTTATTCCAGACTCAGAATTTGGTGAGCTGATGAACTAAAGCAACAACACGTTGTAGTCAAAAGCCCCTACAAAATGTAGTCAAAAGCCCATCTTGTAGGCTTGCCTGCAAAAGCCAGTTTTTCAACCACCCCCCAGCCCTTTTGCTTATTTCTCATGGAACACCACCGGCTGATGAACTGTAATTGCTTTCGTGATGGTCATTTTTCTATGAAGTACCATCAGAGGGCAGCAATATTGCCCACTTTCAACCCCTGCAAACCCCAGTGGAGCCCGATGACCCTTATAGCAAGGGAGAAGCCCCGGGGCCCACAGTGAAAAGGGAAAAAGAAGAGGCAGGATAAGCAGAAAGCGCTGCGCCAGGATGGTTTCTAAGGAGAGCACCTCCGGCTGCAGCAGGAGCATGCGGCTGTTGTTAGCAACGGGCATACACAGCCAGCACACTCCGGCCGGCTGAGGGAAGGTGGACGGCTTCTCGGGCTGATGATGAATTACCCCGACTTCCAGCCCTCGCAGCCCGGCTGCGGCAGCGGGGATGAGCCCTGCCTCGACGAACAGCCTGTGACAGCTGGGGAAGAAGAAGAGGGCTTGTCTTCTTCCCTCAGCTGCCCACCTCACGGCCTGCAGCAAAGCCCGGCACCGGCTGAGGGGCAAGCCGGTCCTCCCGGAAAGCCCAACTCCCCACAAAGGCTTCAGGTCAACATTTTGTTTCGTTTATTATTAACTCGTACAGCTCCGCTGCTTTAAAAGAGCACGCAAAGTAGCTATTCTGAGCGGGCAGAGGTGGGGTGCGATCCTCACAGAGACGCGGGGAGTCGCCCTCAGCCCTCCAAGAGCGCTAGTATGGCGGCGAAGGGCGGCCATGGGTGTGGAGGGTGAGGTCGCCCGCCAAGGGTAGCGGGGCTTCCCCTCAATCCTTCGGACGGAGCTCAGCCCCGGGTGCCTCCTCTCCGCCCCCGGGCCGGCTTCCACGGCCCGCACAGTGGCTCAGCAACGGCGGAGCGGCCAGGCTGCGGCTGAGGGGCCAGGGCCGCTCCAGCGCCGGGCTTGCCATGGCGCAGCGGAGCCTTCACCCCTGCGCGCAGGTAAGGCAGCGGGCAGGGCCGCACAGCACTCACACACCACAGAGAACCTCATGCACATACACACATGCACACCGACACGCACACAGCTTTGCGCGCACACCCCACACATAGCCTCACACACACACACTCTCCCTTGCAAACAGCCTCCTGTGCATGCACATCCCTGCACACACACAGCCTCATATGCATGCACACACATGCACACTGACACACACACCCCCCAAACACACCTCCCAAACAGCCACACACACTCCACTGCAAACAGCCTCACATGCATGCATACCCCTGCAGAATGACACAGCCACACACGCACACACAATCCCCAAATAGCCTCACACACATGTACACCCATGCACACAGGCACACACACACACCGCTGCATGCACCCTGAGGCACACAAACACATGCTGTACGCAAGAACTGGTACACACACATATAGTACCCTGTACAGGGGATGTATCTCACATACACACCACCCACATAGCCCCATATGGACACATCCCTGCATAAACCATTGCATACATGCAGAACTGTGACCGCCACAGGCACCTGCATGCACAG
>JBCJKH010027860.1:12013-25767 GCA_039877255.1 Loriculus beryllinus | reverse complement strand
TTTTTTTTTTGTGGGGGGGGGGGGCTCCCCCCTCCCCCCCCCCCCCCCCCCCCCCCCGGGATTATTTATTTTGGACAACCATTTAAGTCAGTCACAACATTTGCCCTGTTTTTGTGCTGAAACAGATTTATTTGGTTATTGGACCTAGTCCTGATATCCTCCAGTTAAGAGATAGGACCAAAAAAAAAATTAAATTTACAAAAAATTACAGACTCTCCCATACATTCATTTTTTTTAACACATTTTTTGAGCACTCTTCAAAAGCAAGAGACTGACATCTAGGGAGTGAAGCTTAGCCCTGGAAGGGAGATAACAAAGGGTAGTAGTGGTGTAAACTTCCCTGCTTCCCTTAGCTTCTCTGCTAAAAGATGTCATTTCTGATCTGGGCCACTCCCAGAGATAAGGCAGCAATTCATTAGGTATGGGTGACACTTTCCCTTTCGTATTACCCACCACTGATAGGATCATAACCCTGGGAGGGACTTTAAGAAATCTCCCTTGATCCCTCTGCCCTGTGGAAGGATTAACTCTTTCTGTGTCCTCCCTGCTCAGCTATTTGTTACCCACCTCTTTCAAGCAGAGCCAAGCTCTACAAGGTCTTCTGAGGTGCCCAGAGACAGATGCAGTCTGATAGCCAGACCTGCCAGCAGATCTGGCCATTTGCAATGGTTTGCAGGCTGGCTCAGTGGCCATACGGTTGTTTGGATGATATTTCCATGGGATTTATCTTCCACCTTCAAAAACAACCAACCATATGAAAAGCTGCCAAATGCCCCAAATGTAAAATCTTTACACCAAAATGTTCCATGTAGGATATAGTGACTTATTCTTGGCTACTTCTAAAGAACTGTGAAAGGAAAGAATATTAAAACCTCAATTCAGATGATCGCAATTTGAAAAACAAAGATAATCCAGAGTTGTATTATAATTTTTATAGGTACAATTTGTACCTATCTTTCAGTAGATGAGAGAGGTGGCACAGGAGAAACGGATCATTAAACAGTAGTGTGAAGCCAGGGAAATTAACCAGCTGCTGTGAAAGCCACCTCGCTCCGTCTCTGAGCGTGCGACAGACACAGCGAGAGGGAGGGAGGGAGGAAAAGAGAGAGAGGTGCCAATTGTACCTATAAAGCAATAATTAAAAAAACTCTGCCTACTATCTCACCATAATGGCTTGCACAGGTTAGATCAAAGAGACGCTGCCGATCACAAAGGAGCTTCTCTTTGCATAAATACATGCGCTCGCAGGTAGAATATTCTAGCCAATTCAAACCTCTAATATATAGCCAAGGGTAGCCTGCAAAGAGTACTGTTCTGTAGGGTTCTCTCTCCTCTACCCACTGCAAAAACTGTCTTTAAAAGAGGAAAAGTGGTGAAGCAAATAGTGGGAAAGACAGGGTGATATTTGCTTGACAATCATCACTCCAAGGATGTGGAACTCACAACAGCTCGTCCTGTGTTACACACGTGGTGGGTACACACTGCTACTGAGCGCATTTCCAGACCTCTTGGGTTACTCTCAGTTAGCCATAAGAGCCACGTGCCCTACTAAGAAACCTTCCTTTTGTAGAGAGTCAAATGAGGGGACTATTTCCATGACTTGCTCTCTCACTTCCAGCTCTAACAATAAAAGAAGGCACAAAACACTTTAAAGAAGCAACATACGCGTCCTTGGATTATTGTGCTGAAAAAAAAAAAGATAAAACAGGAACAAAGTAACAAATTATATTGTCAGAAAAAATGTGAACTTTTTGATTGGGGATGACATTTATTTTAAGTGTGCAATGACAGCAGGGAATCTGTCAGGGTAAGACATGGCAGAGGTTTCAACGTTTGTTAAGGGCGTCATGGGAATTTAACTAAAACTGTTAAAACTGACACTATTGGCTTTTGTTAACACATTAGGCATGGGAAAAGTGCCAGTCAGCATATCCTCCATAGCATCAGTTCAGTTAAATCATCTGGAAGATGCATAAAACTGGGTGTGATAATAAATGCGAGGTTTTCCACACATGGGTAAGAGGGAGCAGAGAGGGACAGGACCATTTTGACAAGAACAACGAGATCACTTTTAAAAACGTGCACCTGCTTTGTAATTTAAAAGCGTGCGAGAGGGAGGCAGGAGTTTTAGAAAAAAAAGTAATTTTAAAGACAAGTGAAGCAAACTCACTAAACACAACACAAATGGATTCGGCATAAGTGCTTATAGTAGAAAATAACTTAATACTGGAGTGTATATTTATGGAATTGGCTCGAGTACAATTAAAGCACTGTCTAAAGCATTCCACTTTAAAACAGACTCAATTACCACTTCATAGTTTGGCTGGCAGACCAACAAAAACAGAATGCCAGCCATTTACTCGCAAGAACAGGAGATACATTAATACAAATACAGTGGTGCCCCAGCCAGAGGATTTGAACAGAGCTTTGCGGACCTGAATCTCCCGCAAAATATCCCACTCAGAGACAAAAAACCAGAAGTCTGCTTGGGAAATGCATGGACCAAACGTTAACGTGGTGAAAGCCCCCCCTGCTCTACTATGAAATCTCCTTACACAAATAAATGCTAAGAATGACTTGAAGCTCTGCATTCTGAAAAGGCAAAGCGTATTCCATAGATCTAACCATCTCTGTATGAAGAAGCATGTGAAATGGATATATTTGCTGTGCAACCATCTGTGACCAAGCAGTAAGAAAGATCTAAAACTACGGAGTCAATATCACAGTAAAATAAACTGATCAAGGAGTAAACAAAATAAAAGGAAGAAAAAGAACCAAACCCAAAGAAAAAGGGGTTTTGAACATCAAAAGGTGTCCATGCGATTAGAAAATAATCAAACTGAAATTACAGTTTCTCATAGGAATGAGACACCACCAGATAAAAACATTTTAAACAATCACTTTGCCATTTCCAGGGTGCTCCGACTGCAGCACAGCCATTTGCTCTTAAAATGACTGGTTTTACTTTCCTAAAGTCCATAGGCAGGGAAGTTTCTGCTCATCTGCTGCTCTCTGCTTCAGTTGATAAAACACAGATGCAGAATTAAGGATAAAAACATGAAATGTGGCTGCCAAGAATTGTTCTTTCTGCCATTCGAACGTAACCTCATGTAGTTTGATCCATTCAGCATTTACCTAAGTCCTGCATCTAAAAAAATCCCCCAAAGTGGGAACATATGGAAGCTTGGGTAGTGACCAAAAGAACAATATTTTTTGGCCATGCGAGCAGAGCAGTATGTCTCCTCCTGACCGGTACGAAAGCGAGCACAGCACAGACATAACCTCATTACATACTGGAGACTTCCACCCTTCGAACTTTCAGCAGACTCATTTCTTAGAGCCTTGAAGCTCTCTCATTGATCCATGGCCATTGCTATGCACAAGGCAGCCTCGAAGGGCATGACACCTGTGGTATAATGCCATATGTCTCAGAAGGTTTTATTATTTATTTTTAAATGAAATCTAAATAGCTAAACATAGTAAGGAAATGGTTTTCACAGAGACTAGAGGACTGATTTAATAAAGATTACAGTCAGAGATTACTGGCAGCTACGAAGAAACGCCAGACGCTGAGAGGTTTTATGTACCACTGAAAGGTAGGACATTTACAGATGTAGTAGAAAAGACTCCGATTATGCGCATAGCCAGGAAAGCTAAAACTAATGCCAGCAAAAGGCAGGTATCATTCCTATATGTCTTCATTTGAGGCGGGAAGGGCTAAGGGGAGACAAGGGTCAAAGGAACACAGGCTTACAGTGCTACCAGCTATATTGTATAATAATTTAATTAATTAATTGTACACATTCCCAACCTTTAGACCTACTAATGTGTTCTCGGATATTCACAGAGCTTTTATTCAATGCAGGACCTACAATACACTCTTTACTTAGAAGAAGAGAAGAAGGCTTGATTCCTTTTCTGCAGAGATTTGCTCTTAATCCACTAAAGGTTATGCTGGCTCTCTGTAGTATCACAAAATTAAAAATGAGGCTTTTATTTTTATTATTCCACTGCGTTGTACTTCATCTTTTTGCCTCAGACCTGGCTATAAAGCAATCCTAATTACTGTGCAAAAGGCAAGTGGTTTCTTGGTAACTAACCTGTTTTACCAAATGAAAAATCAACCACATGCACAGGCACACGGCAGAGAGAATTCTGTTGTGATCATCAGGTATGTAAATACCCGCAGCACTGCCCTTTCCCTGACACATGCCACAGAAAGCTACCGGCTGGAGCTGCCTCGGGGGGCAGCTCAGCTCTCCTGGGAAACTTTGAAAAATAATCGCTTTAATAATATGACAGGCCTGAACAATATGGGCCAGATCCTGCAGTTCTGCTCGGGAAGGACATCTGCAGGAGCCTACTCTTCTGTGCGCAGACAAGGACGTTTGGGTGGCAGGAGCGGACCTGCATTTTCAGTACATGTTTCATTCCATTTCTTTTCTTGCTAATGGCAACAGAATGAAAATGGTCCAGTCAATTAATGGATGGCTGCAGCTCTTTCCTCCCTTGAAATTTTAATCCCGTGGGTATGACACCATGATAACAATCGTAACAGTGATGTCACAGGGGGATGACCGTAATTTCAGCTAGGAAGCACAACTCAGTGCGGACACTGAGCTCTCTCCCAGCATCTTTAGCAATTAAAAAAAAATAGAAAAATGTAGAAAACCAGAGAAACTATATCTTGGGCTGCTAATGTATTTTTTCACATAGAAAAGCATTTTCCAAGATGGCTATGAACTATACTCAGCTTATAAAACGCTGCTCTATTTCAAATGCATTCATTTTTGACTTTGTGCCTTATTTAATAAATTATAATAAAAAAAGAATATCTACAACTCTTTTTTCATTGCTCATCCTTTTTTTTGATAAGGAATGGGAAAAAAAGGTGGACGAGAAGAAAGATTTCACAATTACTGAGGAGACTATGGGTAGTGAAAGTTGCTACAATTACCTGCAATAAATTCAACTGTCAAGTTTCATGCTACTGAACTTACGCTGACATTTTATGAGCAAATTGCTCAATTTGTTCCTTCACTAATGTAATGCCATCATTTATTTCAATAAGGTAGTAAATATTTTCACTATTATGTGAAACAACCTTTTGGTTGGCTTATAATTACAAGAATGATGCTAACTGAATTCCTTGCTTTGTTTCAATATCCCTTGTCAGTGGCATAGACCTCTCTGCCTCTCTTGTTTTTCTCAAAAGCAATTTAGAAAATGCTTGTATTTTAGACAAAAGGAGAACATTTGGTGAAAGAAAATTCATCATTAGGTATCTAGAGGTTTGTTAATAGAAAAGGCAACTCCCACAGTGTATCCTAGTGCTCAAGCCAGACACACATGCTCAGGACCAGCAAGCTGCCTTCACAGTGGGCCAAAAGTCATTATCATAATTTTATATTACATAGACTACATTGAAAATTTAATATATCCCAGCAAAAAGAGACAAAAGACATTTTGCATAATGCTTCTGTGAGCGCACTCTCTCTTGCTACTCTTTTAGCCACCCCATGCAGATAATCACACCAGGAAAAAGAAGTTCATTACCTAAGCCAAATCAAAATTAGGCTTTTCTTTTTGATAGGGAACTTCATTAGTAAGCCCTGTCTTATACAGCTGGGAGATTTGATGAATCTATCTTGGAGTAATAATTCAGCACAATCAGCCACATTTCTGCTTTAAGTTTTATGTCTTTGTTACAGAAATTGGAACTATACGTAGAGTATGCAGTCATATAGCTACAAATGCATAGCCTATCTCATCTCATTTCACAGCATTTAAAACATGCCAGAGTGGCAGCATCACACTATGTCAGTAAACAGGTTCTCTCATTTCCAATGTTGAGGCTTCTAGAGACTAAAAGTCCTAAATAGTTGGAAAATGGATTTTGCTCCTTGCTGCAGAAACATCAATTACATTACAGAATTTATTTTATGAAAAGGAAAGATTGCCTCCTTTGCCTCCAATTTCCCCTACTCCCCATGTTGAGCCTTTTCCTGATTATGACCCTGGTTATAAACCTAGTATCCTTTCTGAATTTCCACAGGGGAGAAATGCACTGGAGTAATGTCTCATATGTATTGCACTAGAATTAATCTCTAAAAAAGACAAGAAACAAAAGGTTCTGTTATCTGTAGATACATGGTTACACATACGTAGGCACTGCTATGTAAACATTATATAAATTGCACAATACAGCTGGACATCTGCAAATCATGATGTTAAAGCGACAGTGACAGGATTCGGCTGTTCCAGAGCATGCCTGCTACAGGGCTGCAGGTGGCTGTGCTGTCATCTGGGGCTCTTCTTTATGCATGTCTTCCCCCACAGACATGCCTGGATACTATGCCCTCTCATCATATTTTCAGTGCAGTAGTATTTTTCATTGTCATCACAGAAAACAATCTGCAAAAGTCATATTCAACACAGGATTTCCAAAATGCTTTACACACCAAGGAACAGTACCACTGTGCCCATTTTAATGCTGTGACCAGCTACAGTTCACAGCAATTAAGTAACTCACCCAAGAAGACAGAAGAAATTACTAGAAAAGCTGTGGATAGGTAAGTGGGGATGGGTTGGTCAGTTTTCCCAAAGCTATCAGAAACGGTCGCCTGGCCAGTGGGAATTGCTGTAAAAATCCCTACAGGAGGGAGGAAGACTTAAATATGCTGTAGTTGCTGAAAAAGTAATTTTATTCATACCACATCTTCTTTTACAATTAAACACCAATGGTTTTCAGATGGCAAATGTGCCTTAGGGTGTGTCTCCGAACAGAAGTCCTTTTTTACACCTACAGACATTCATTCCAACAAATCCTAATATCTGTATGCACACACGTGTCTAAACACCCTGTAAAGCTGGATAAGAGTGCATAAATGCATCTGAGTTTGTGGTGTGGGAGGGTGAACACCGTGATCCTGACAGAGAAGTTATCTACTTGTTAACCCTGAGACACTGAGATGACACATCCACATACTCATGATGCGGCTGAGATAAGGGTGTTGAAACTTTCTGGATACCAGCACTTCTCCCTTGAATACACAATGGAGAAGACACTTATTATTATTTACAATGTCAGCAGTTCAGCTCTACTCATGAAAATGGCGTTAAAGCACGCAGGTAAGGTGGAGGAACTGGAAAAGCCCAGGCTGTAGATAAAAGGTAGACCTCCTTTCCCCACTTCTGTGCGTCACCAGTGGGGCCTTAGGTGCAGTCCCAGTGGGTGAAGCTGATGCTGGCTTTCAAGCATAGGAGACTTTACAAGTCCGTACTGGGACATTGGGGTGCTAAATGAGAAAAGCAGTTGGGGTGCTTCTAGCTAAGTGACCTCTGAAGCACAGTATACTGGAATCTGGGGAGCTTTTGTGCAGAGAAGCAAAGTCAACAGGGCCATGTTACAGGCTCCCAAAATCACAGCGTGGGGAAGAGGCACCAGCTGCCTTTTAAGCCTTGACTGGTGCAGGGAACCTGAAGGGCAGGACCTTCTAAAAAGCCCTGGTTTCACCCAAAAGTGCTTATCCAAAGCTTTCAGGTGTCCCTCAGACCTTTAGATAAAATGGTTTACATTGTACAAACAAATCCCATTTTGGCTCAGAGCATTTTTGACAGCCTCTCAAACACATGGAAATCTTAGGCTTGTCAGAGGTCCTTCATGTGACTCTCTTAATGCAAAGCAGCCCTACATTTTGAAATATTTCCTTTCTTCTTGTTTTCATTGTAAAATCACAGAGAAAATCCCTTCAAATTGTCAGCAGAATCACAGAAGAATGACCGTGAAGAACTCTGTGTTTACTATCAAACACATAAACAGTATGTATTTAGACACTGGAGATTTATTACACATCCAAAGCCAAAACAGGCAGATTTACAATTATATCTCCCCACACTACTTTCAACGTGAACAGCATAAAATTCTTTCTGCAACTACTTAAACTCAAGTTGGACTTTATCATGAAAATCTGAGTTAGCCTTGATTTACAATCTGATCAGCAAGCTGAATTTTCAAATATATGGATATATACATAGTTACTCCAAGCACACCAAATCCATTTCAGCTATTTTCTTTTTCACTAGATATCTACGTTATTAGAAGTACACAGCTAACCAGGTTTCATGCAGTAGACAAAATAGCATTGTGGGATTACATTAGTCCGACAGCTGCTTTATGACTATAGCTTCCAGACCAATTTATTTAATATTGATCTTTAAACAAACATCAGTACAAATAAATTTGAGCACTCCAGTCCTGAGGTTTTGTATCTATAAAAGAGGCCAATATTCAGAGAAGCAGTTCTGCTTGTATTTTACTCTTTGATTCCGTTTTCTTTGATCCTACCAGGTATCAAATACATCAATGCCAAATTAAAACAAATCCATCCTCAGATAAAGCTCTGTTTATAATCTTTCGTGCAGAAAGAATTTTTCTATCAATAACTTCCAGCAAGCATTTTAACTGATCTTTTTATTGCTTTATACTGATTACTACAAAAGGCAGCAGTGCCATGTCCTGACTGAGTATCACCCTAAACTCTCTCTGGCAGAACTGTCAAGGAGGGCTTTGAGAACAACGTGCTCCATCTTTCACACTTTCATGCGGTCTTCCTCCTAACTACTTTCATCCAGCATCAGGGACAGGCCCAGCTCCCAATGCCCCCTTGCTGAGACAACTGCTGCACCATGATACAGGTTTGGGAGGCTGATGTGAAGTCTTCTACAGGGCAAAGGTTGACCATTTGGAGGAGGGGACAGCTGGGTGCTGAACATAAATAGCAAAAAAACCTTAGATAGGGAAATAGATAATGAACCCTGGGATTAGACACTCAATTCAATTAGGCGGGTATATATAAATGTTAGGCATAAACTGGTCCAACATAATTATTTACACAGGACTTATTTGTGCCCTTCTTAGCTATGCTGAATGAGCACAGATACCAGATTCACTGGGGACACATCTTCCACTGGTGTGGAACTGGGCTAAAGTTCAAAAGTTTTTGGTCACAACTTACTCAGATCTGCCATCTGGCTTATGTGCACTGAGTTCTATGGATTATACCCATCTCCCAAATGAAATAAGTAGACATTTGTGTGTGTCGGGGAAAAAAGAAGAAAATAAAATGAAAATCTGCTGTCTGTGTTAACCAGAAGAATGGCCATTAGAGTCGTTCATGGAGCCCTCAGCCCTCCCAGCCATGTGCCTTTTGGAGGAGCCGATGTATTCCTTCAAACCTGCAATCTGCTTGGCTCCAGTCATCTTGACTGCAGCTCAGGATGTGCCAAAACTAGGATCTGTGAAAGGAAGTCTCGAAGGAAATTAGGCCTTCAAAAAAATTTGGTTTATTTTGTGGTCTGTAGCTGTTTGGAGGAGGAGACTGGCTATGCAGAACTGACTGCTGCTGCAGTGGTACCTAACGGTAAGGCACGTTTATGAAGAAGAAGCACTATTAAGAGGAAATGCCCTTACTTAAGATTTACAGTTTCCAAATTGACATTACAGAAAAGACTGCATTTCCCCCCTCAAATACTGTGCTTTGTGTTGCTGTGTTTGAGACTGAGAAAGGTTTCTGCTTTACATGTCAGTGTTTACCGATAGATGTTCTCCTTAATGGTTGTGGTTTTCCCTTCTAAGCAGGAGCAGGCTATGGAAAATACCAGCTCATCAGTCTAAGTCATCATTTTGAGTTTATCATGAGCCTTGATTTTGAAGAAGTCCACCAATCACTGCTGGTTGTTATGCAAAATAAAAGGAAGCAGACACTATTGTGTGGGGAAAAGTCTGGATGTAGGCAGCATAAGACCAAAAGCTGGGCAGCAGACCACAGAACCGTGATGCAGAAACTGAGGGAAAACTAAGAGCATTTATAAAATGCTTCTCGTCTGAAAATAAAAACAAAACCTCACTCTCCCAAGTTTTGGAGACCTATTCCTACCATAATTTTTATTTATTTGATTTTGATTGCTTTTTCCCCTAATCCTAATTTTAGACGACACCATCACCCTCCCCCCCCCTCCCCCCCCCCCCCTTTTCTGATGGTAGCAGAGACTAGACAGTGATTTGCAGCTGTTGACAGAATGTGGATGCTACCAAATGTCCCACTTATTTGGGCTACAGCTCTGCCCACCACTATAAACATGAAGCAAAACAATTTTCCTGAGTTTGATACCTATTGAATAAGCACCCAGTGAAGAAATAATTCAACAGCTCACTAAGTGACTTCAGATCATAAGGCATAGTAAAATGAAGGGAGAAAGGAGTTATGAATCTGGTCAACAAATATTCTTTCAAAGACATGATCCATTAAAAGTTGCATCTTATTTACTGCTAACAGTTTAATGCCACTGCTTTTTTGGGTTTGTCAACCATGATTCCTAAGGCACAGGAATCACACTAGAGAGTTGGTTGTTGCTTCTTTTGTTGTTTGGGTTTTTTTAAAATGATAGCGCTAATGACAGATCAGCAAACTATTATCTTGCTGTGTGATGCAGTAAATAGAAGGCTGCCCTATAAAGCAAGCCGGTGTCTCAGAAGACTGCTTACAGTTCCACCCATAGGTCTGAACTACTCCACATTTAATTTCACAAGGAGTGAATTCAGATTATTTCATAACCCTTAAAGATGGCCCCAGCCTATTTTTAATGTGCTGCTGGCATTTGTGAAAACAGTACAATTACCGAAGCTGTTGCTAAAACCCACAGCTATAGAGTACTACTCGCCTAAAATGGTCTCTGGGACCATTGTGATGGAAAAGCTACTGACACTGCAGACTGTCCAGGAAAGCTACTGGAAAATCTATATGGTGCTAAGTCATAACGTGAACTTTTTACAGTCTCTCTTTTTAAGGGAGCTAGATACATACATACAGCATAGTAAAAGGCAATTCCCAGCTGTTGAGTACTGAAGTCTATGGTGTATGTAAGCTTGAACAAGATGAAAAAGCAATTCTGGTTTACTTCTCACATTAATTGTGAGATAACAGCCAAATGCAGTGTAGGAACCACACAACCATAGTAAAAGGAAAGCAGTTCTTCTAATTCTTCGGTTATTTGCCATTCTTACTTTCAGAAAACCCAAATGCTCCTAGCTCTCCAATAATAAATATTTGGAATTTTGTTTTAGTCATTATTGCTGACATGGTGCACAACTTTGCCATTGAAAGCATTCAAGAAGCTATGGCATTCTGCTTCCCCTCTCCCCAGCAAATGTCCCTGTAGCTATTTCGGTTTTGGTGGAGAACAGTCTGGTTGAAAAGCCGAATAAAAACCTCTGGCCCTTGCTACAGAACACGTATTCCAACTCCACAGAGTCTTCACTACTGAGACTCCACAGGACCCTGTTGAAAATGCCTGTCTAGTTCAACTCTGCACAGCCTCACTCCGGCTAGGCCTTTGGATCAAACCCTTCTCATGTGAACACAGAGAGCGTCTGTGAAACTGTGGAGCAGATGTCTCCACAGAGACTCACAGATGCTGTCAGGACGGAACTTCAGGCTCAAACATTTGATGCATTTTAAAGAGGGATTCAGAATCAGACTCAAGCAGACAGATTGATCGTCTAACACTTCAAAGGCTTGAGCAGAAATGTTGTTATATTTTTCCTTTGCGCGTCCCCCCACCCACTGCCACTAATAGAGGTGACTTGTGTTTAACTTGACATGTTGTGTGGGGTGTACAGAAGGGGACTTCCACCTTCCAATTAAAGGAGTCAGGCAAGAATCGTTAGCTGAAGCAACGGAACAGAATGTGGGGCTTAAGGAGTTTAACACAACTGCAGAAAATTAATGCCTAATGCAAATGCTGCTTTGCCACACCTGGCTCTTGTTCTGACCAGGCATGTGCAGCCTAGGCTCCATTTCTATGTCATTCATTTCATTTGAGAGTAGGTAAAGGAAACTCCAAACTCTTACAATGCTTCTTCTACTCCCCATCTTCAAGGACTAAAACATGCTACAAGATGAGTTTACTTACCTCTTCAAACAATTCACAGAAGCTATTACATATTTTCGCCACTAAAGTATGTGGTGGTTTGGTATGTTTGTATGGGAGCTTGGGGCTTTTTGGAGAGCAGGGAAGTCAGTTATTCAAAAAATATCACACACAAAAGATTGTCTGTGAAGAAAAAGAAAGTCAAATGGGGAAGAAATTCTGAATGGACTTCTGCTCTTCACCTGGGAACATAGGTAAGGTCTGTGCTTAGTCTAATGTGCAAAGGTGAAACCATCAAGAAAGGAAAAAGGAAGACAGTCAGAAGACTATAACAGACAAAAGGGGAGAAGGAGTACTCATGATACAGAACTACATGCATAAAGATGTGACTGGAGATGTGGAAATAATTCTGGAGAAAAGGGATTTGCCTTCTTTCAGCAGCTGCCATTTTGACACATTTTGCTATCTTAGATACAACTCCTAGGCATCCCTCTTGTCCTGGGCTGAAGAGAAAGACTTGTCTGGCAGTTAGTTCAAAGGGGACCTTTCATCAGTTGGGTTGAGCTGTGAGTTAGTGATGGGCATAAGTGTTTTATTGAAAATATCCCTCCCTCTCCTGTCATCAGCTACGAGAAAACAAAAGAATAGAGGAAATACAGCTATAAGTGTGGAGAAATGCCAGTGAGATTATTAAGGCAGGCTTCGAACAACTCAGGGGATTA
The DNA here is from genome assembly GCA_039877255.1 of Loriculus beryllinus. Taxonomy (NCBI): domain Eukaryota; kingdom Metazoa; phylum Chordata; class Aves; order Psittaciformes; family Psittacidae; genus Loriculus; species Loriculus beryllinus. Next base: position 13,114 of record JBCJKH010027860.1, on the reverse strand, counting down.
CATGAATTACACAGGAAAAAAAGATCTGCTGATGGGAAGAGGAAACAAAACTGTGTAAGACAAAAGTCCAAGTGTCTATCTTTCTCTTCCATGTGTTCTCTGGATCAGCCCATTGAATATCAGAAACAATGTAAGACAAACTTCTCCACGAAAAAAGGAGAAATGGGATAAATGCTGCAAGACAGAAAAGGTGTTGATTACGCTGTTGTCAATTTAATGAGGAAACAACACAGGAATCTTAAAGGAAGATGCCAAAGCATAGTCCAAAGTTGACAGTCAGAAGGTGCGCTGTCACTTACTATTTAGGAGAAAATTTGGGTGTCTTGTCAGGCAGAGGTTGGGGAGAAGGTCACTTTCAGTGATGTCCCCACTATGTCCATTGCTACGTGTGGTCAAGGAACTCAAGAGAACAAAGCACAGAATAACTTCAGCTCTCTCGTGTGTGCTAGCAACGGGGCCAGATCAGTCATGAAAAGAGGCTTCTTAGGCACAAAGGAAAAGCCTCTACTATCACCTGCAACAAAGGCGCTGAAGGAATTACATGTCTGAATATTTTCATTCAGCCGACTAGGAATTAGAGATGGCTCAAGGGGACTTAATTTCAACTGCAACCTTTCCTTCCCCTCAGCAATCCTGTTTCTAGGGTATATGTTAGTGCATAAAAGGCCTGCTGGGAGACTGGAAAGGTAGGGGGTTCTTGTCTGTCCGCTGACACAAATATCTTGGGAATAGCTGTCATCCTGTTATTAAATATTTAAATATTTCAAGAGCAAGCTAGATTTATCAACCTCTGGAAAGAGTAATCAAGAGAATGAAAGGTAGACAAAAATAAAAGAGAGAGGTTGGTTATTTTGGGGAAAGAAGATGGGATCACCAGAGGAGAAAATATGCAAAGAGGGGAAAAACTGGCAGGGAAAATTGATGAAAGAAGGAAGAATAATGAGAGATAAACAAAAGGGAAAGCACTGAAACAATACAAAAAAAAAAAAAAAAAAAAAAAAAAAAACACCAAAAAACAGGAAAAAAACATTTGGAAAAAAAGCCAGGGCAACACCTGAAAACTCTGTGTCTATACCAGTGAGAAAAAGGAAACAAACAAGC
>JBCJKH010027859.1:0-16182 GCA_039877255.1 Loriculus beryllinus | reverse complement strand
ATGCAGCACGATGTCTCCCAGCCATGCTCCACACTGACAGTGAGACCAGGCTGTCAGCAGTGTCTCCTAAGAAATCCTGGCTGAACTTTTCCTACTTTTCAAGAACTACTTAAATTAGTCCAGGGAAAAAAACAGCTCATTGTCTACTGGATACCTGGCTGGGGGAGCAAATGCCTGTACATGCCTAGATGTTAGCTGGACTAACTACCAGCACCATTTTTTCCTATTTTTTGTCAGTGCTCCAAACACAAGGTTAAGTGGTCGCTCTGTTTAGCCTGCTAAGCAGAAGAGTTTTAGCTGGATCAGTTGCGCTTACAGATTCAAGTGGAAGATGGATGCTTCAATCTTCTTGGACACAACAGACATGGATGTAAACCAGAGCCAATGTATTTCTGGGCCACTAAGGTATTGCTTCAAGTCTGACAAGCACAAGGCAGCAAGCTGGGCCAAAGCTGTGCCTAGGAATACAAAGTAGAAGAAAATGTTCCATTTTATTAAGCCTTCTTTTTTTTCCTCCCTGCTTCTAGTTAACCAAAAAAAATCAACTCCTTCACAGCAAGTGAGCTTTCAGACCTTCCTCTCCAAGGCACTCAGCTCCTTACAAAGGAAGCTTTTTAGGGCCCTGTCACTGAACGGAAACATGCCAAAAAGTCTGACATTGTCTGCCCAGCTCCTTATGTGGCTCTGAGTTTATTAATGAGGTAGATGAATGTTTTGAAGGTCTGCATTTGAACACATCCCTGAAGGTCGATTCCTATCCATGACATATATTGGCAGCAACTCAAACCCAGCAGAATAACTACAGCAGTAGCATAGAAAAATGTAACACTTTCTTTCAGTGCTCCAAGAAGGCAATGTATTCCTCCTGACACATTCATCATTACAGATACGTCTGCAGTTGAAGATGATTGCTCCCTGCTGGGTAATCAGAAGGAAATGCATTGCAATAATAAATCATTCCCATGGAGGAGTTTCACAGGCAGCTCTCCCAGCTAGGGACCCCAGACTGCCACCCAGGATGCTCCACCACCTGTCCAGTGCTTCAGACTCTTCAAATTAGGACCCAGAATGGTTTCTTCTCTCCAGCCCTAGAAGAGGGATGTTTCATATTGCAGCTCTGTAGCTTGATATGCCAGGTGACCACAAACACAATGTAGGCTAATAGAAATTATGCACAGAAAGAGGACTGGTAGATGAGACAATGAATCAATTCAGGTTTCATTGCTCAGCACTATTTTTGGAACTAAAACTAAGCTCTTGATCTCACCCAACCCTCCCCAGCCCTGCCATCCTTCCTCTTGTGCTCTCCCATCCCCTAGCTTTCAACTGGGGAAAGACCTAGGATAACCCTTCACCTTTTGCTGAGGGGCACAGGCTTCTGGAGTTATGGAGACCCCAGTGGCAGTGCTTTCACTGTGCAAGAGGCTGCATTTGAACATGACCTCCCTTCATTGTAGTCAGCAATCTTCTTCTTTTCGAGGAAGTTATGAGAAACTAAGTTTCAAGGGGTATGAGACCCCTGTTCATCTCTAGGACTATCTGAAATGGGATGCCAAAAACAAATGGAGGTGGATTCTGAAGTCACAGCATGCAAACTTGAAAATAATGAGAATCCCACAGCCTTCCATATGAGACATTTTTAGATGGCACTGTTTATTTTGGAAATAAAAACCAGTTCAGGCAGAGACTCAGATAATCCAAAGCATACATGGAACCTTCTTTGAAACTTAATCCATTTACAAGCTTCTCATTTTACAGTAATTGAGGAATGTTCAAAAGAAGTGCATTTTTAACAGCGTGTTAGATTCACCACACAGTAAGAAAGCATGAGGGATGCCATTTGAGAACACCATCTCCACAGTTTTAGGTAAACCGTCTCTACATATTCCTGGAAGCTTTCCTTATCCATGGCATGCTTAGTAAAAAATGAAGAGGAATGTTTTGAAAACAAATCATCATATGTTTATGATTAAAATCTTCTCAAAACCTTTCTCTTTCATCTCTGGGGACAGTTGCATGGGCACATATCTATATACTCTTTGGAAATCGCCTGCAGAAACTCAGTGAAAAGAGAGTAAAATTGATCAGAAAAATTTATTTCCTGTACAAATCACAGATCACTGATCAGTATCATCACTGATACTGGAGAGAATCAGCATTAGTGTTCTGCTGTAGCCAGCTATAACCCTATTCAGCGGTGAAGTGTTCTGATATTAATTTGTGTTTGTCAGCTATTTTTCCGCTTTTATCATGTCAATTTGTTACTCTTTGTTAAACATAGCTAATGAACATCTACATAAACAAAAATCTACAGTTTTTTTCTGTCACCTCCTTAGATTGATTATCCTTACCTTAAACATTTGCCATTGATTTCTGTTCAGAATTTGAGTAGCTTCTGCTCCCAGTCATGACAGCCCTTTTGCAGTTTTTATGCCTTCAGAAAGTTCAAATGTCTCCTGGTAAATCTGCTCCTCTTTTAGGCATTTATCTCCTGTAAAGAGCCACCATTTACCTTTAAAGATAAACTAAGATGACTGAATGCCATAAGGTTGTACAGCAAAGAAGAGTTTCTAGGACTCCAATATTTCTTGCAGCTTTTTTTCTAGACATTTTTTTGCCAATATGCTTTATAAAATGGGAAATAGAGCTGATTGCAAATACTGTTTTATTTGAAACACCTTTTCCCAATGAAAACCGAAGCTTTCCATGGAAACATATTGATTTACTTCTGAACTGCCTTAGAATTAGACCAACAATCAAAATACTTTCCAGGGATGTGGCTGACACATTTTCAAGTCATCCCAATTCAAAGCAGGTATCTTGAGTCTTTAACTCCCGTGATCCAAGGGATTGACCTATTCACTAAAACATCAGTGTTCTACATTGATTGTCTCCAGTTGGAGTTACTGCAGTTTATGTAACTCACTGAAATTCAATGGATCCACACTGAGAAGATAGTAGTGCATAATGTAGTAAGAAAGACCTTTCTTGGCACTGCTCCTGCCATGAAAATCTTCTATTCAAATCCCTGATGCAAACTCAGCAAAACAGACAACCTCAAAGCTTTAGCCATGACCTGGTAGGCAGCACCACCATTACACATGTCGTTCTGAGGGACTGTCTGAAAGGGCAAACAGACCTGATGCCCAGGTGCTGCTGCAGCAGTCCCACAGGCTGGGAGCTCTGTAGTGGCAGGGAAAGAAGGTGGCTGTGGCTTGGGACTGTCAAAGATGCTTAAATGCTCCAGGTGCTAAGATGTACCCAGGCTCCAAGGCACCCTGTGGGGCACTAAATCCAGTCACTTGAATTTAAGTCCACAATGGCCCAAGGGAGCAGTACCACTACTTGTCACAGGCTAGCTTGATTTTTTTAGTGTTCTTTAGCTTTCACACAACAAAAGTCAAATATTTTCCTTTTGCAGAGCCAAAACCAGTGACTATGCCTTGAGACACCTTTCAAGACAGAACTCCTGATTTTCGGATAATCTTGGTTTAAATACAAAAGCTGTATATTGTCTCTCTACGTGTGACAGTAACAGTACCTCTGCTTCTGATTGATCTTTATTTACACTGCCAAAGACTGCATAGACTCTTGCCTTACTACCACATCACCCTTAGAGCTCATGTTGCAGTGATTATTCATTCCGATCCTTCAGTCCTTAATCTCAATCATGCTTTTTAAAACACAGCCTTCTTCTTATATAAACATGGTCTACAATTTTCATTCCTAGGTGAATAACCTTGCATTTAGCTGTATTAAGAAAAGACAATTGTTGCTCAGCTGAGCATCCCTCTGCTGGCATCAACATACAGCTCTGGAAGGTTTCCATACATTTTCCTGTTCCAGCTGGAGACAAGATTTGCATGGCAGATTTGACTGAGAAAACTGAGCAGAGGGAAAGGGATCTGAACAAGAAGGATGAAAACAGGAAAGCCAGGAAGATTCGCCCTTACTTCAGATAGTTGCATATAGAAAGGCAACTCCAAAAACAGCAGTGAAAAGATATCAAGTTCTTAATCACATACCAGCTATCTCTCCCAGCCAGGAAAACCAGGCCTTTGAAAACTGTGGAGCATCCCACACCTTCTAGAGTCCTCTCAGTCTGCAAATTGGCATTAATACCATCCCTCCCTCCTGCTGCTTCAGTCCTTCATACGGACAATCAGTTTTGAAAAGGCAGTCATGACCTTCTCCCTCTCTCTGTGGTAAGAAATAAAAAACAGTCCAGACAAAAGATTTATATGCCAACTGGGGGGGCGGGGTGTGTGTGTCTGACTGTGTTTTCCCAAAATACAGATATAATTACTTGGCCTCAGGCAAAGAGAAAGAGAGAAGGAATGTGTGCCTAAAGGCACAGAGCTTTGCAATTTAACTAGGTCCAGAACAACTCTTCCAAGGTACTGTTCAGCTGAATTGTTGCCTGCCCAAGAACACACGGGAGTCAGGCTCTTTTTTTTCTGAAGCACAGGGTGGTTTTAATGTTTGGAGTGTGATTTCATTTTTTTAATGACTATCGAACTTGTGTATTTTAGTGCTTGTTCCAGCCTCCTAATACAGAGCAGCTTTCCCAGAAGAATGTTAGGAACTAGTGAAGTGACTGTCTCTGTTCCAGGCAACGTGGGTGCACAATGGAGTCTTCTGTTTGCCTTGTACTTTATGAAAGTCTATTCCCAACTCCTTCTATATAAAATGTAACTTTCCAAAGATGTGCACAAGCACTCTTGCTTGTAGGACTACGCTTTATATGTGCAAGTTTGCTTGTGGACTTTTTCTTTTCAATATACTCGTATAATGTAGATTATTTGTAATTCATCAGCTTGTATGGACTCCTCCTATCAGTGTCTGGTTTTCCTATTTATCTCTGGATGAAGATTTGAAGGATTCGATCAACCCAGGATTTTTCCTGGGACAACTAATTCCACCTTCTCAAGGAAGTGATCCCTGAGGCATTTGGTTTGCTGTTGAGAATCATGAATTACCCCTCTATTTCAGAAGGCAACTTTCTTTTATTTGATTTGTTGGTACCCAAAAGTTTTTCTTCCATTCATCTCCCCAAAGCCAAAGGACTTTGAGGGCCTACAGAGCACAGCCTGACTAAGTAGGGTATGTCCTTGCATGGAAAAGCACAGTGGCCTTAAAAAAGACAATATGTTCAATATATAGAAGTGTTATGACTTCAGGTTAACCCAGGCTCTCCCAGTGTCTACTGGTAAATCAGTTCCACTTCTCACTGAAACACATTCTCGGTTAGTTAAGCAGTCCAGATTTCAAAGTGATGGTCCTTCTTTGGGAAATGATTGTTAAAATCCCACAATTAAAAATATTCTATCCAAACCAGTCCAACACTTTCAACCTTTAACTATATTGAAAGCCCAGCTGTTGGGTTTTAGAGTTTCTAAATACAAGCCAATAAAATTCCTAGCAAACAGACAGCTTTTACAAAAGCAGTGTTTAAGTGAGAGATCTAACATACCCTTAAAATTATATTTCAACAGAAGCTTCTCATTAACTGTAATTGCATGTTTTCAAAGGTGTAGTATGCTCTTGGTCTCACAGACCACTGCTTGTGCAAAATGGAAATACAGAGGGCTCTACCTTCTCTGAGGCAGCAGTCAAGAGGAGGTCCTTTAATACAATGCCAGTAAAAGACACCAAGACAGCTTGTGTCAAACAGGAGCAGTTCTCTATCCCATATTTCACAAATCCACCTCTGAGCCTCCAGGCCCAGCAGTGAGGTGGCACGGGCTGTGGCAGCTGTCTCAGAGCTACACAGACATAACATCATTTCACACTAGGAAAACAATCAGTGTCACAGCAGATTAACATAAACCTTATTTCTTTTCTAAAGTGGGGAATCTCTTGATTACCATAAGCTGCAACCTCATTAAAATATCACATGGAAAAGCAAATTTCTGACATTTTTAATGCTTTTGGGCTTTTAATTCACTCATCCACACAAGCAGCAGTTATCAAGAGTGTGGGAGGACAACTCCTGTTAACCAGAAGCAGCCTTCAAGGGCAAACAGCTCTGATCTAGGCTCTTGAGGGAGGGAGAGAGACAATCCCCAACTGAAATAAATCTTCAAAGGATAGCATGAAGACTATTCTGGGTAAAAGCGAAGGGTGTGTGTGTGTCCTTCAAGTTAATTGTCCCTTTTTTCCTTGATTTTCAGCTTCTAAATGTGATAATATAAACTGAGTTTTTGTTTTTGTTTTTTTTTTCTTTTTACTGATGTACTGCTTTTGAACTCCATTGGGCAACATTTTATATACAAACCCCAAAACTGGTATTGATGATGGTGCAGAAAAAGAACAGTCTATGAGTTAGAGTAAACATAAAATATCGGTAAAATACTGGCAACCCTGTGAAAGGCGAGATAGCAACAGAACAGCAGAAACAGTCACATAGAGTTACCAGCTTACCGGGTTGCAATTGTTATGATGTCTGTGGAGAGTATCACTGGAAAAGCATTTGTTCCTTCTCCAGCTGAGATGAACCAGAAAACTCCTGTTTACTTCAGACAGCTTACTTCAAGCTTTCACAGAAATAATCTGTTTCTGTGAAAGCTTTCTCTCTGTTAGGGAGAAATATGATGGATTGTTAGCAGGAATATGAGAACAAGTCTTCTTCCATTCAAAGCAACTCTTGGTTGCTTTTTCTAAGCATTATATAAACTATTGGGCAGACAGAGCTAAGGAGGGGAGCAGAATCCAGCCTAGTGGTAGTTAATTTTTTCCAGCAGTGCTCTCCTGATCACTAGGATATGCGGGACTGGATTAATATCAAACAAGAATTGCATTTTGAGAAAATACCTGAAGCTTTGCCACTTGTTTTCTTTCTGTATCAGATTAAAGGCCAGACCTCCTTGAGATACTAGGTGAAATCAGATTTCGCTCGATGATCAGTGGAGGATGGAGACTTCCCATGTTCAAGTTCCTGTTGCTTTGGAATTTGCTTCGGCCCTAGCACAAGCCCCCCCACAGCAAGCTATAATGTCAGTCTCCACGGGGTTATCCATTTGGCAGTGCTGGACTTTCACTCCACGTGCAACGAATAAGTTTAGAGTAAAAGAGAACATGAACCAGACAGGTTCTGTCACTGTTGCATGCTAACATTAGCTGAGAATCAGGAGAGTTCAAGTAACCCAACCCAAGCAAATAAGGGCTAAAGAGAATTTTTTTTTGAAACTGAAAAGCAATGATTAAATAAGCAAATACACATCCTATTCCATACACATCCTATAACACAGAGATATTAAGTGTATGTAGCCAACAATTACACTGAAAGTGTGTATGACATGAAGGATATATTTGCCATACAAAGCAAATAGAAAGTTTTTTTCTAAGAAACAATAACTTTTACCCAAAAATCTTACCCAAGTTACCTAAATTCATGAGCTAAGGTCACAGAGGTGTTTTTAAAATAGCAATAAATAAACCTCTACATGAGCACAGGCTTAATAGGAGATCACCTTCTCCACGATGGTCTTTCTTTTATTGTAATTATTTTCATGAAGTTATCTCAGTACATACTTTATAGAAGTTGGTCAAATATTGCAATAGTGTTTTATCTTAATCTAAGTAAGTTATAAAATAAGTTTATCAGTTGCTTTGTGATCAGACCAATTTCCCCTGATATGTGCCTATAAATATTTCCAGTTATCTAACTTCCTCATATACTAACTTAGGTTAAACTGGCATAAGCTGCTTCTATTGTTACACATTTATGCAAAATTCTATCCTCATTTTTATGTTTTTACATCCCTAATGGTTTCAATGTAATATTTCCCATATTGTCTTATGCAAGATCTTACACTTCGGTCTGCCGAAAGATAAGATTGAATGATAGCTCTGCTAATGCACATGTGCACTATGACCGGAAGTCCATTCAGTCTGATGTGTAACCTCATCAAATGTGCAGTAACCTACAAAAAAATAAAAAAACAAAACAAAAAAAAAAAAAACCAAAAAAAAAAAAAACCAACAAAAAAATGAAAAAGAGAGAAAGGAAAAAAAAGGTTATGGAATTATTACCTTGAACAACATTTGTTCCTACAAAGTGGAAAACTATTAAAAGAATATTCTTTATTCTGCTTATGAGGCTTTGAATTTTTAAGTAAAGGGGAAAAAAAAAAACAACACAGAAAAAACCAGCACAAAATCTCTAAAAGAAATTACTAACCTCATGAATGCTTCTAATCCAGCAACTAGGACAGTTCACTTGGAATTAGTCAGCACAAAGGATCCAAAATCCAAGATCCCTTCTAGGATTCCTTTAGGGTTCTGTTGACTTAAGTGCACAATCAAAGAACAAAATCAGGTGCCTCCAAGCCATCTAAAAATAATTTCAGGGACAACCTGTGAATTTGCTTTTTATGCAGAATTCACCGCTGCGTTAATTTTGAATGGAGGTTTATGCACTTTTGAATCCCAAAAGCCCTCAGGCTTTTCTTTGGTTCCTTGCATTGAGGAATCATGAACATTTTAGAAGCTCAGTTTTGCATAAGAAGTCAGCTTTTTATTGATTAATGAACTGATAGTGAATCACCAAAGTACATATGTCGCTCCTCAGAAGAACACATGCCCTTACATTATCATGGGCTAGATCCCCAGTTAGTTCAGAGCAAATACAAAGAAGGTTCCAACTTCCAGGTTCTTCCAGCACAAAGAATAAAGACTCATTTATCTGAAAAAAGGAGTTGTTCACTTCTGTTTTACACTCAGCTTGCACTTAAGTCTATGTAATTACTGCCATTTCTTAAAAGAGTCATTTTTGTGTCCTTTTTGGACAGCTGTAAACAGATGATGCTTCAAGACAGAGATCATTAAGCCAAACAAAACAGATTTTACTAGCATCAGAGCAGGGGATTATTATGATTCTATGATTAATCCCAGGGCTGTGGGTCATACCTCACCTTCTTCCTTCTTCCACCAGCTCTTTACTGTTGAGTACATCATCATATGGTATGGAATGCTCCTGTGGTCAGTTGGGGTCAGCTCTCCTGGCAGTTTCTCTTCCCAACTTCTTGTGCACCTTCATCCTACCCACTGTCAGAGCAGCATGAGAAGCAGAAAAGGCCTTGATGTTGTCCCTATGTTCTCAACACTGTTTTCGTCACAAATCCAAAACATAGTATCATACAAGCTACTATGAGGAAAATTAACTGTCTCTAATATCCATCTTTCCAAGTCTAGTAGTTTCATTGTAACATGGTGGAATAGAAATTTGGATTCAAAGGTTTAATTTTATGTTCTGGATCACAGTTCTGGTACCTGATTCTTTTCCTTGCCTTGCGTTTTCTCTCTACACCTGTGAGATGGAGAATGAAAAATTGAGATTGTATATATGAACTATTTTCCATTGGAAACACACAGATGTCTTAGGAAAGCATTGTGAGCAGATGGCTTTCTGGAACCAAGACCAATCCAGGTGTAAGCTGCTCAAACTGCCCTCCACAATTCCTTCATCTCAGCCCTCTCCATTTTCAGCTGCCCCAGTACAAGCCAGAGACTGTTCGAGAAGCTGGGCTGGCTGTTTACGCTTTAACTCATCTGTTTTGTCTGCACTGATATTAACGTAATTCCTTTGCAGTTTTTAATGAGGAAAATGAAGCCACCACCTTCTCTCTTTCTTTCTTTTTTTCCTTTATAGGTGATATCAGGGAAAAATTTAATATTGTTCTTTACATGCAGAGAGTCACTAATTAAATGCAGTCACCTCCCTCTATGTATGCCCACAGTCTTCTAATACTTTTAAAAGGCGTCACACACAAAAAATATTAGCCCCAGGCAACAGAGGAAAGAAACACAAAGTTTAGCAAAATAAATGCACTTCTACTCACACTGATCTCAAAGAATTGGTCATAGCACATTACAGGATCCAACAAAATATAATGGAACTTCAAGAGGATTTCAGAAAAAAATCACCATGCCGTTACTCTGTGGATAGTCTCAGAGACTATATGGGGCTAAAGAGTAAGCACTTGAAAAGAAAATAAATTATCTTTTTTGAACTGAGTATGTTACATGTCATGAAGCTAGAAGTATATTATTCCCATCAAATGCAGGAAGGATGGGAAACAGATTTTTCCTGATAAACAGCCCTGGTCCTAAAGTGAGATAATTACAGTTGCACTTGTCTTGGGGATGATATGTGCTATAGGGGAAAGGAAAGAGATCCAAAATTCCCAGCTCATTCCCACCTCTCTTCTACATTCCTGGAGATCATAAATTACAGCAAACTACTGTGAAAGGGGTTGCTAAGTTGTCCTGGTTTTGACTGGGACACAGTTAATTTTCTTTCTAATAGCTGGTACAGTGCTGTGTTTTGGATTTAGTGAGAATAATGTTGATAATACACTGATGTTTTAGCTGTTGCTAAGTAGTGCTTACCCTAATCAAAAACTAATCAAGGACTTTTCAGTTTCCCATGCTCTGCCAGTGACAAGAGGCACAAGAAACTGGGATGGAGCACAGCCAGGAAAGCTGACCCAAACTATTATTATTTCTATTAACTTTATTTAAACTATTAAACTGTTCTTGTCTCAGCTTGTGGGTTTTAACCCTTTTTCTGATTATCCTCCCCATTCCACAGAGGGACAGAGAGCAATGGACATGTTGCTGCATGGTACTTAGTTGTTGGCTGGGGGTTAAACCACAATATAAGTCTTTCCTCACTTTTCCTCTCTCATTAGAGAATTTCCAAGTCTATACAATGCAATAACCCCCTTTTTAATCCTCTTCCAAACTTAGTAAGTTCCCCCTAGTACTGATGTGGTAGCTATATGATAGCTATATAACACTGTCCTAATTGCTGTTCCCTGTGTGGGTATTAAGTTCTGAAGGTGAGCAAGTAACAGGCTTTTGTACATTTGAGGTTACAATGGAACAGAAAAACCTTTGCTTCATCCTACATTGGTCTGGGGGTACCTGCACACATGTCAATATATGTTGTGTACACCTGCATATATTTGGACACAGGCTAATGTCTATGTGTGCATGAGTGTGCATGTCTTTTTGTGGCTTACTTTTCCAACAGAATACCTGGTGGCATCTGAAAGTTTATGTATGTTTATTTGCTGTGTACCAAAACTTTCAGTAACAGTCTTTCAGAGGCCCCCATGTCCCTGTTCAAGGTTTTGTTTTGCAGGCAAAATTTGCTGCCCACAAGGATGCTGCAAGAGAAAGTGAGAGCTTGTTTCCAGTGTCAGTTTGTCTGCAGTAAACCCACTTTCACTCCCTCACCAGAGAAATAAATCTGGAATTTGTATCTACTGTATGGTTTATTCTGAAATAGGTCATGGACATGCTGACAAATGAACTGTATTCATTATTACTACTGTTAGAGCCGCAGGGAACTTCGACTTCCTTGAGAGAAGCAGAAATAATAGGGTAGAAGTATTTGACTATCATCAGGTAAAAACATACAATGTGCCTAAAATTCATCCTCACCTCCATAGACTCCCTGCATCATCTCTGAATTACCCTAACTCCCCATCAATTTAGAGAACAATTTTTTCAATGTGGAACCTAGAGATCAACAGGTGCTGCTCCATCAGGATGTAACAAGAATGACATTTGAGAATAATCTGTGACTTTTTACAATCTTTCCTCACCAGTGCTGCAGTATAGCCGCTTCACAAAATCGATTTCCAAAGACAGAGACAGACAGGCATCTTCTCTAACTCTGTTAAGTGCACTCCCTGAAGTGATATGCTATAATACTTTGTAAAAGATCACAATCAACAACTGTTACCAACTAATTAAGAGAATTCATAAAATCAGAAACTTGAAGTCAATGCAGAAATTAAGAGTTCTAGAAAAGCTAGACTGATACAGATGATGGATAGCTAGTTTTTGTTCTCTTTCTCTCTTGAGGTTTCTTGCTCTTTCTTGCTTCTGTGCCTTAGTTAAACCCTAGTTCCAGCCACTGAAAAAGAAGTTTGCTCAGTAGAATCCTTTAAATATTCTTTTAAATTTCCTGATAACTTACATTTTTCACCTTTGATGAAGGAGGAAAATTTGTAGGTAGGTGAGAAAAGACTGAGTATATGTGGACACTAATTTACCAATGCAGCACATCAAAGATGGAAATACAGTAAATTTTTGGTTTTCTCCACAAAATTTAAAATTTGAAAAACAAACAAAACACAAACCCAGCAGGAATTTCTAGCAAAACCAAATTTTCCAGCTCCCTGAGAAAAGCCATCTGGGGAGGCAAATATAATGTTTTGTGAATATGCATCCTGCTTTCTTTTCAATAAAGCAGATATTGCATAAAACAGCATCATCATTGGTTTAATCATAGTGTTTTTCACTTTGAGATTTCAGAACACTGCCAGTATTTATTTTTCCACTGGACTCATTCTCAAGCTCTTTCTGAATATGCATAAATAAATTCCTGCCATATATATTCATTTTTAACAGCAATAGTTTAATTGCTTTGGTCATAACCACCTATAAATTACCATTAACAAAGAAGTTATGCTTTCATTGCAAACATTCCTCAAACAAAGATACTCCAAGCAGTCAAGATTACTGGCGCAGGCAAAACTTTGGGCTATAGAAAAGAACAGAAAGATTTAATGGATCCATCTAAACTGTCAAACACGAAAAGTCAAATTTTAGATCATCCTAGATGCACTTTGAAGTCATTTAACAGCAAGAAACCTCTCTGTGGTCTACATAAGCATTCATATATCAGCAAAAGAACTGTGTGCCTGTGAGAGCAAAGAAAAGCTGATTGCATGGTAATAGCTTTTCTCTTCAAACTGCAGCAGGTGAGGGGGCAGGACCAATGCTATGGATTTTGCACCATTTCAGTTTGTTGCTGGTCTCGAGAAGAAAATGTGAAGCTACTTCACATTACACTTTTCTTTCTAGCCCTTGCTCAGTTTACAGTCTAGCCATCATTTTCCTCAACAGTTGCTTTACCTGGTGACCAGAGGAATGAAGCACTTCCTTAAAGCTGGAACAGCAGCAAGCGTTCCCTCATCCTTTAAACAAGACATATTTGTTTCTGTTTTCTGTGCCTGTGATTTTCTCAGATGGGAGCTGCCAAGGCTTCCAGCATGGTAAGCATCAAGAGGCATCCATTGCCCAGTATTTCTAACAGGCTTTGACAGCCCTTACCTGCAGCTTTCTGACTCTCTCACTCACACTTCTGGCTTGCAGCTGCATGAGGAAATGAAGACAAATATTTTTCCATTTTTTTCCCCACAAATTGGTAATTATAATTTATTTTTAGTGCTCAGCTACTAAGAAAAACAAAGAAAGAAACAAACAGAAGTTAAAGCCAGTAATCAGTGAAAAATTCTTGAACAAATATAAGTAACTGATTCTTCACAAAGTACCTCACAGATACACCCATAAATAATCCCAGGGAACCACTACGACAGTCTAGTCTAGCCAATAGCACAATGCAGGTCATGCGACTTTCAGGAGTGAATTATTTCTGTTTGGACAAGTGTGTCTTCTGTGGAAGAATGACCATTTTTAATGTCACAGGTTTCAAGAATGGAGAAATCATCACAACTCAGCAGAAACTCTTCTAAGCTTAGCTACAAACACAATTTAAAATGTGCTTCACAATTTAAGGAATTGTCTCTCAGGAACCTCATTTGAAATTGTTCAGGTTGCCAGATGGTTTAAAATTCAAGAAAACAAAAAAAACCAAACCAAACCAAAACAATACAAATAAGCTTTCTGCAGGACAGAACATATTGTTTTCCTAGAATATATTTTATTTATTGTTTTGTTTTTAAAATGCTTGAAAAATATAGCTCTCAAAGTGACACACCTGCCTGACCTCCAGTCTATCTATTTGAGGTGTATTGCAGAAGCATATAAGGTCTTAGCTTTTCCTTTTGTCTTCGCATTACTTTGAACTGGCTAACACTCCCCTGAAAGAACCTGGAGTGATGGAAATGTTTACCTCACCAGGCAGGCTTCCTGTAAAACCTTTGTCTTGCAATAAGGCACCTACTCCTGTTTGACCCTGCATTTGATGTCAAGATAATATGTTGTTCAGGATGTCACAAGCTCCGCATAATTTTCCCTCACTAGAAGACAAAATACAGTCAAAGGAGGAGATGGGTTCAGAGGAGTCAAGATTCAATTTAATTGCAAATATCTACAAAATTAGTGAGAGATAAATTGGTTTATGCTTTCTGAATAAAAAAGAGCTAAGATTTCAATTTTTAATGTGGCCCTTCATCCTGCTGTCTGGCACAGATGTACACTTTTGCAGTCCTTATGTATGTGATAAGATAATGTAGCAATACGACACCAGACCTATCCATTTATTTTAGAAGAAACTAGCATATTTACATATATTACATTCACATATTCTGTAACAAGTATTTTTTATTCATTGAAAAACGTGAATCAAATACTACACTTTTTGTGTACTTCAGATAAAATTCAAATGAGAAAATTATTATTTTCATATTTTACTTTCCATAGAAAATGCCATATGGTTTTTCTTCCAGTTTAAGACTTATGTCTTCAGAACTCCCTTTAATGGGAAGTTTGGGCATGTTTCCTCACCAACTACAAAAAATTGGGGTTTTTTTCAAAATGAAAAAATGTGGAAAATAAAGTTTCTGTAATTATCTTAAATACAAAAGAAATAACTTTGAATGTGGCAATGCTAAATAGCTTTAGCTTTTACAAGGCAATTGCACCAAATGAACTAATTTTTCCCACCACCTTCTAAAAAAATTGTCCATGCCAATGATCCAAACTCTGGAATATTGATACCACGTACCTTCAAAGAGATGAGAGAACTAAGCGGTTGTTGCTGAGGTCTGGTTCAGCAGAGGAGCCTGTGAGAAAGTGTCTCTAACTCAAGCTGAGATTTTTGCCTGGGCTGGGCAGGTCAGTGTCATTCATGATCCAGAGCAATTCACTTCCTTTGAGGAAAATGACAGGTAATGCTTTTCTAAAATTTTCCCCTCTCTGTGCAAGGCCCACAGAAAAGTTACAGTCATTGTGCTCTTCTATACAGAAGAGGAAAAATTGTTCTCTCCAATGCAAAGTACAGTAATTGTCTGGAAACCTTTCAGATAGGAGATAGGATGTTTTTGGAAGTAATTCCGCATTCAGTGCATATCACATAGACCCTTTTCCTCTGCCACCTCCCACTGTCATTCACAGTTGTTAATGACAATGGACTTGTCCAACACAGATGCTGTATCGCTTTAAACTCTGAGAGCTACAATGGTACACCATATACTTACAATGGTTTTATAACACTGACATGATTTATATCACCCTTAATGGCACAGCACAAGGCATTTCTCCACATCCCCATTAAGTCAAACAGGAAGTTCACAGGTGTATTTTCCTATTGTTATCCTTTATGTAAAGTAAGTGTAAAATATTTGCAAATGGTGGAGTGATGACTACAAATCACTACAAATAGCCTTAGATCAGAACAAAACTTATGCACTAGAAGGCTTCACCAGGAATCATGTTAAAGTCATGATGCTAAGAGAACATAGAGAATACTCTTGAGATAGTTTCCAAATGGACCTAATTAACATCTTCAGATGCTAACTGTGCTGAAGCCCAAATCATGCCTCATTTTCCAATTCATCCTCTTATACTCTTCCACAGTCTTTAGATAAACTGTGGAAGCCCCTTCCACAGTTGAATGTCATCAGATTCCCTTACCTAAAGGAGCTCTCCAAAGGGTAAACATAATTGCAGTAGAACTCAAGACTAGACTAAAATTTTATTTCATCACCTAGGAGTCTGCTTCTTTCGTCATTTTTTTCTCAGTAAGTATAGTTCCCTCTTTTTCTTCTCTAAATGAGGTATTTTCTTTGCATCGTGTCTGTTGCTACTGTGAAAGTTAATCTCTGCCCTTTCCTGCCTTCCTTCCCTCATTTCTTCAAAACATAGGCTGCCTTCAGTGTTGATTGAATCTAGAGGATTTTAGGATAATAAAGAAAAAGGATATGACTTTGAAGTTATGAAAGGTTTATCACTATACTGTCTGTGACATAAGATATTGAAAGGCATAAATGCGTAAGACTACAACAGTTTACACAGCACACCAGACAATTCATTATAGCTTATTTTTAAGGATGAACTCATTTAGTTCCCCAGGCTGTGGGTCTAAAAATAATTATAAATAAAAAATAAACTGACATACGTGCAGTCAAAACAGAAATTGAG
>JBCJKH010027854.1:5409-17261 GCA_039877255.1 Loriculus beryllinus | reverse complement strand
TCTGAGTCTCATGCTCTGCCAGGGAGGAGGGGAAGCCGGGAGGAAGCAGAGACAGGACACCTGACCCAAACTGACCAGACAGGTATTCCATACCACAGCATGTCATGCCCACTATATAAACAGGGGGCAGTTACTCGGAAGGGCTAGATCACTGCTCAGTTGGGGTGGGTATTGGTTTTCGGGTGGTGAGCGGTTGTATTCTCTTCACTTGTTATTTCCCTTATCATTGTTGGTGGTATCAGCAGTGGTTTGTGTTATACTTTAGTTACTGGACTGTTCTTATCTCAATCATGGGAGTTACACTATTTCAGTTGTCCCCATCCCTCCGGGAGCAGTGGGGGGGGAGGAAGAGGGAGGAGTGAGAGAGCGGCTGCGTGGCTGGGCTTAAACCACAACAGTGTTCTATTTTAAAATTTTCAGAAATAGCTAAATTCCAGCCTCATTCATATGGCTCACCCCTTAGTTATGGGATTTATCTTTGGTTCTTGCTACTTACTGCCTTAGAGAGGGAATTCAAGGTTATCAGCTGCAGGAACCAAAAAGAAATTCCACATTGATTGGCTAATCCTAGCTACTTTTACCTGATCTCTCTTCGTGTGATCCCGTGATCAGCCTCTTTGGATCATGTAGCAGTACAACTGCAGGTTTTCTTTCGGACAATTAACCCCCTTTTTTGGATCAAAGTCTTGAGAAATTGGCTTTCAGGAGCAATAGCACTTGTCTGGTGGGCAACTGAAAAGATTGTTTGCCCTTTGCCAAAGGTGTAACTTCTTCCTGGCATGTGCTGTGGATTTTAGCTCCATGTAGAAATGAAATGTGACAAAGAAGAACAAGCCTAATGTTCTGAACTCCAACCCTCCAGATTTTGACATAGATAAGAGCTATTTTCATATATGGTCATATATTCTCAGCAAGTGCAACAGGGCTTTTCTTCATCTCACTTCTCCCTTCTCCCACGTGTCCACTGAGGAAGAGGAGAAGGGAACAGTTCATATATTAAATAAAATAAATTTGCAAGTCTAAACACTGATCTCATCATAAAAATATGTCGTATTAGTGCCTTCAGTGGATTCAGGATCAGATTCCTCAAGAGAAACTTATAAAAATCCTTTTTGATTTAAGCATTTAATGAATGGTAATTGCAGCCCCTTTTGCTTTACCAGAGAGAGGTGCTATTCCCTCACCATGAGTTGAGGATCACCAAACACTGTAGTGAATGCATACAAACATATGTTATTCACTCCACTCAGAATCTAAATTAGGATAGCTGAGAAATGAGGTAGGCTGAAAAAATGCATTACTCATACTTTCCATGCATTAATAATCAGTAATAAGAAAATATTCATAATTTAAATTGTTTTCTGGGGCTGGACAAGAAGTATGTTTAGGGGTCAATAACATATGCTCAGTGTTTGTTGGCTCCTAGTCTTGCTTTCAGGATTGAGTTCAGTCCCATCTCTGTGAATTGTGATAATTGATTCTCTCCCATAAATAAAGCTGCTCTGTGTGGTAAAATCATCCCTCCCATTCTACGCTTAATTTTGGTGTTTTGCACTCAATTTCTTGACATTTTTCAAAGGAAACATAGGAGAATAATTAAGCACAAAATGAAAACCTGTCTTTCAACAGCCTTACATAAAGAAAACTGAGCAGGATCTGAAGACATCTAACTCTATGGGAGGGGGCAATTATCTGGTAATTGCTGAAGTTTTACAGCTGCCCCTTGGAATGTCAAAATCAAGGGGATTTTCATACTGCCATGTGAAATGCAAGTTTCATTACCTGCAAAGTGAAGTCTGCCCACAGCTGTGTGCTGCATCTGAATTGCTTTATCAGTCTCCCGGGCAGGACCCTTCTCCTACAGCCTTCAGAGCACTCATGGCCACCATCTGTTTCTGCATATCTTCTGCTGCTCTACTGCTTCCAAAACCATGAACATTTTAACACATTTTAAACTTTTTTGTTATTTGAGAAAAGAATCCTCTCTTGTGATTGCTGTTGTAATTAGAGAGATGAGTTAAAAAATAAAGGGAATTAATTGGTAAACAGGAGGACTGCTCGATCAACTGATCAAATACAACATACAGCACATATTGCAGTGTGAAATAGCATTTCAGCTTGAAACAATTTGAGAAGAAATGTGTCAGGGCAGTTCAACAAACTTCAATGAAACATTTCAATTAAGAGAATGTCAGCACTGTTTGTTTAGCTTGTACTGAAACCTTCCAGAATATCCATTATCTTAAAAAAATAAAATAAAACATGTGCTTGGGGAGAAATCAAGACAGAATGGATTGAAAATTCCAAAATTTGCACTAGTCCACTAACAAAGGAGAAGACTGATGTCACTTAACTTTAATTTAGGTGAAGTCAATATTTGGTTTACAGTAGTTATTTACATTTCTTGGCACTCAACTCTGTCTTACAATGAGATACCTAACTTTTAGATGAGCAAAGCTGAGGAGATGAAACCTATACACAGTGTCTGAATAAAACCCCCTAGCTATACTGGAATCAGGTCAGATGACAAGCACAGGCAAAGAGCTTTGCTTGTCATGCTGCTTAGTGCCACAAACCACCCTGCTTTATGCACCCACTGTTTGGAGACAAAGGTGGTGTAGATGTTTTTATGCTGGTAGCAAGTTTCATATAAAACATATTTTCTCATGCTATTCCATTTTTCTCAGCAATGTGGCTAGGTGAATAACAATTGGATATTAATACTACTATGATTTTATTTTTTAAGTCAGGTGTTTGAAGCCTGGATTAAGTGTATCTCTATTTTTTATCCTTCTTGCTTTTCTACAAAAAGGAGCTTTGCATAGCTTTGATATGCCTTAACCCTTCTATCTTATCAGTGTCTGTGTGCTTGTAAAGAAGTTCATTTCCTGTTTTAGTTTTTAAATAGAGCACTTGAAAAGTGGGCATTAGTGATCACAGCAATTCCAGATATCTTGGACGCCATCACTGTAAGTCGACATGAATACAAATTAAGCTTATCTGTTGATGAAATTCTATTTTTGCTTAGGGAACCAATAGAATTGATTCCACATCTGCTAAATCTGATTGATCATTTCAGTTCCATTCCTTGCTGACAGACTGATAGAAATCAAAGGCATGCTTCCAGCGGTTGGTCTGATGTTAAGATATGGGAACTCCTACAAAATCTGAGATTGCTGCATAGAATTGCCTTGGTTTTTCATCTCTCAGGCCACATTGCCACTGCATATTTGGTGCTAACCAGACAAAGCCATCATTATACCCTTCCTGAGGGATTGCTGAGAGATGCAAGATACATTCTATGTTCTAGCTAAAAATATCTTATGCTCATATTATAGTTTCTACTAAAGGTAGCAGAAAAGAGAGTGACACAAAAGACTAATGGAGACAGCCATAATATATTTCTTGAATATTTGCTATTGGCAGTGGTATTTTTCTGGTTTCAACATTGGCTGTAGACATAAGTGTGAAAGCATTTGTCCATGCATCCCTCTGAAGAATGTCATTGAATCTAGGAGGAATATAAAACACGGCAGCACTCACTGAAGAGCGAGTACACATGGGCAGAAATATTTGGTAATCCAGCACAACTAATGTTATTGGCATTAAAAAAGTTTTACAACCAAAGGATTGCTCAGACTGACCTGAAGTGCCTTCAGTCTTTCCTTCGTGTCCTCCATGTTTCCAGTTATATCTGTCTTCTCCCCCGAAGCTGAGAGCAAAGACAGAGGTATGGAAAGCATATAAGTGAAAGATGAGGGTAGAGATACAAGGAAAAGGAAGAATAAGCACAGATGAGGGACAGAAAAATACAATATTTTATTTTTCTTCTTAATATTATTCTGCTTTATTTTTTCATTTTCTTCTTTCTCTCTTCTTTTTCCATTTGAAGTCAATCCACTGCAGAGTAATGAGAAGGCAGAAGGGGACCCCATTGCTACTTGACCCAATGAAAAGCTGGCAGGCACCAGATAGAGAATATTACTGCAGTGGAAGACATAAGAAAAGGGCTTTTCATTTCTATTCTCTCTCCTTAGAGAGTTTCATAATGGAACAAGCCAATAAATATAATATCATTATGTATTACTGACTACTTAATGCAATAGTGTTTAGCATATCAGATAGCATGAGCATCAAATAAGCGAATGAACCATATGTTCTCACGTATAAGAATGACAACCTGCATGATGTGTATTTATTACAATTTCCCTTTCCTATGACACCTCTCTAATACAATTTTAAGTTGTTCCTACTCAACTCCTGGGAACCTTGTTAAGGTGAGCCTTTCTGAGGGGCTGTCCTACACACTGAGATGTCCCAAGCAATCTGTCACTCTTCCATGTCATATGGAGTTGCAATACACTAAACCCCAGTTGTGCCTTCTCTCCCTTTCAGTTCATGTTCTGTCCCTGCTTCATGCACATATTCTGATTGATGTTCAGGATTTGATCTAAAGCCAGCTAATCTCATTGGAGTTTTTCCATTGACTTCACTAGGCTGTGAATCAAGATCCCTAATTAGGAGTTTGTACAAAAAATAATGAGAGAATGCAACCTTCTGTGCTTCTTTTCTGGTCCAAGTGGTACTGCCATGTGCATGATTATGGTTGCACTACTCTGGTGTATATTGCCATAGCATACAAAACCACTATTATTGGATGAAAAACACTGTACAAACACTAAATGAAAGAGAGCTCCTGATCCCCAAATTTTTCAAAGTAAGTGTATTGTTAGAGGTAACAGATCAGGATCTGTTGGGAAGGTTACGCAAAAAGGCATAGTAAGTTATTGATTAACACGACAGGCACATAGGCTGCTGCCAATCGTATTGTATGCATGATGAACAGTCTTCTAGGGAGGAGTTTCTGGAATCATTTTGAGTGTGAAAGGTTATGTGAGCAGAAGCATAGCAACAGCACCTTGAAACTGCCTGGCCAACATGTAGGGTTTGTAGGAAGATACTAAGATCTCTGGTTTAACAATGGGGTTTTATTACAAAGAAATTTTGCCATTTCATTACTACTTTTCTATCAGAATTAAAATATTTTCATATTTTCAGTGAAAAGAGGGGCTGCTTAAGGGATACACACAAGTGGTAGAATATGACTCACACATTAAAAAGACATAAGATTTCTGTGCTCTGTGACATTTCGCACAAGGATATGGGTCTAAGGCTTCAGTGAACTACATACAATCCCTATCATTATCACTCAAATTAAGCATAAATTCAGTAGCCCAGTGAGGATTGCTCCAGGGTTTCCTACAAGCCTGCAGGTAGCCCAACCAAGGGCACAAGAAATTAGAAGTGATGAGAGCTAAAGACATGAGAGCAAGGGCGTGTGTAGCTGAAAGATGAGTCATCAGCGTGGAAGTTGAAATCACTGAAAATGAACACTGTTCATCCAATATTTATAATGGATGTATGTGCACATGAACATGCCATTCAAGGCTTCTGAAGAGAAGTCAGTACCACACTGTGTACCTGGTGTCAGTTGCTTGTTGTATATATAGAATTATAGCAGGTTTTACTGTACTTTTATTTTTGAAATATGTTCTGACAAGAAGATAGGGAAGAAGATTCCTGTAAGTGAATTAAACTCCCACACAGAGGGTAATTCAGGGCTTTATGTACTGTTTAAATTCTACTTAAGTCCCATATTAAGGGCTTAGTTTTACATCTGGAGTGAATTTGGTTGTATGAATGGCTGTCTGAACTCCTAGCAATGTCTGAATCATAAAAATAATCATTAATGGTGAGATTATATTAAATACTAGTAATGGGGGCATACCATCCTGTGCTAAAAGAGCTCTCCTGTCATGATATCCACTGTTTAGATGCAGATTTGAAATAGGGCAAGGACAGACATAGGGAAGAGAAGAGCCACAAAGTGGCCATATCTTGTAAATATGGCACAAGACCAAGTTCTCTATGTGGGGAAAGACCAGAAACGTGTTTGTTTAACATAGCAGACTGAGGATGACCAGGCTTACAAGCACCTTGAAACTATCACAAAGATTTAGAAAGCTGAAAGGATTAAAACACACAAGAAACATGTTTTGGTGCTGCTTTTGTTTGGGTTTCTTTTGTTTCATCACTAAACTAGTTGTTTGACAACTCTTTCTTTCCCATACACATAGAGGTGCCGTTGTCCAGTATTCCCCAGCTGCAAGTTTTGAGACATATTACTACAATATATTTAGACATGTCTAGACACATACCATTTTTGTAACTTTTTTCTTTGGTCATCACAGGATAACATCTGTCTCACATTTAATACTTGAGTATGTTAAAAGCAGGGTAAAACCAGTTTTGCTATTTTATGTTAAAGGGAGCACCATCTCCTGAAAAGAATGCATTTTATCTGAAAGCTTTATGATGGAGTACAACTCAGTTCAGATGTCTGTATATATTGACATAAATATTTGTGTTCCTAAATTACAGAGATTCCATAAAAAAAAAAAAAAAAAAAAAGTTCATTTTTAGGAACAAAAGGGAAATTTAGGAAATAGCAAGGAGCAGTGTCATAGTGTCATCTCCTATCACTGCTTATATTATTCTTTTCTAAAATACTTTAATAAGAGTATTCAGCTAGATTGTGTAATTTTGTTTTGATCCAGATAGTTAACACGTAGCTTAATGGCATTTATTTTATTTCCAGTTCATTGTCAGTCAACTCTGAAGCTCATTTATATTTGCATGCAGATAAGAGAAGTCTTCCTTTAAGCATAGTTTATTAAATGGCAATACTATTAGCATACAAATTACACTCAGAATAGGATAAACAGGTACAAAGATCATTACCATATAATACAGACAGTCGAGTCTCAGATGGGACTCAGTGGGACCTTTTCAAAAATACCAGAGCTGTCATCAGTAGGTACAATTCATTCACTCAGTCAAACTTTACTCACATTTACATCTGCATAAATCACTAGTAATTCTGACTCACTGGAGAGCTGTGCTCATGCTTCTGCTCCTCACTTACTTCCTCTTGTACTTTTTAATTCAGCCTCTGTCTTGCTTCTCAATCTTTGTAAAATTAAAAAAGTCAGTTATTGTCTCAATGTCTGCTAGCATATCTGAATATATATCTTTTCATAGCCTATGAAAGCAAGAGTGGTTTTGCACTTGAGCGGTAAAGTGAGACTGAGAAGACACGGTTTCAAATAAGATTTCTCAGATAATAAAAATTACTTTGCCTCTGATTTCATCAGATCCAGTATACTCCCTTTTTATCTGCACCGCGCTATGATCATGACTTCAATAACATTGTGAGGTGCCAGACACTTGATTTTAGACGCAGACAGAAGAGTGAATCTTTACATTAAGTATCAGGGCTACTTTATTTTGAAAGGGATTACTTTACACTCTTGAAGAGATAGCTACTTTACCGGCAGTGCTGAAACCTGCAGAAGTAAGCTTGGTTTGTCCCTGGTTTTACACTAGTACAGGTCAACCAATTTTGATGAGGATTTCAAAAACATTTGTTGCATTGAGCTAATGTAATAACACATCTATGAATTAAAATCACACCTCTAAAACAGATTGGCTGAACAGTACAGCAATGCACAAAAATTACCTCTGCTACACCTTAAAATCTAATGAGTTGACTCCTCTGTCTTTTCTCAGATTTTATTTTTCTATCAGCCTTGTTAAATACATATTATACTTTCATACTCTTAAGATCAAAGCAAATAGCCATCAACACTCTTTCACTCACATGAGACAACACTTTTGGAGATGGTTTGTTTGGCCTGGTTAATTAAAAGCTGTACCTATCAACCCTGTTTGATTTCTCAAGTTCCTTACTTAAAAAGTATGTGTGACAATTTTAATGAGCTCTCACTTCTTCCCAGTCTAATGGCCTCTACAGAAACATTGCAAAGTATTCTTTTTGAACATTAAGCAGTTTTGACTCTAGCAGACCTTGGATACGTTGCTTGTTTTCCCTTTCTGCATATAATGCTTATGTTGCGTAATAATGGAGTCACTCAGAGAGGACAAGGATGTGGATCAATCCAATGGAATGAGCAGATTAAAAACAAACAAAAGGATGTCTTTTAAATAAACCAGAGAAAAGTTTCTCACAAACTGTTGTGAGACTAAAGGTTGGGAAATACTCAAAGGGCTTTGGAGTAATTCCTGAAGACAGATTTCATCTAATACAGAAAGGCATTCTATCTAGATTCAAATCCTGGGTCACACGGTGCTGGGAAAGGGCTATGGTATCTGCTGCTGCATCCTTACCACACCCTAACCCTCTGTCAGGGAAATCCTGTGGCTGGAAAACAAGACATTTCTGAACTGAGCTTTAAGAGCTGCCTTATGCTCTTATGATCCACAGGAATAAACTGCACCCAACATATCCATCTTTCTGCAGGGTAAATTCCCAGGAATGCGAGATATGGAATGATATTTTTGGGTACTTCTAATTAGCTCTTGTGTGTAGTAACTTTGCATGGATTTATGAAACTGGATTTTCATTTCTTCCTTTTGTCATAGTGACTTTCCCTAATTGAGCTGTTTACCCAGAGGCAGCACATGGGTAATTCAGGCAAGAAAGGCCACAGGTGCTAGCACTAGGCTGATAAGAACTGAAGTATTTTGTAAGTCAGAGATACCAGTTTAGAGTATGCTTAAGCAATCCCTTGCTGCAACAGGGATTTATGAACAGCGTGTCCCAAGTAGCATATTTCATCCTATCTTCCCTTCTTTCTTTTGCAGTGATGCACTTATCAGATCTGCCTCAGATCTTTTGATTTTTGTCCCTCGATAGGCACTTACTTACTGAGAGAAGTCCAGTTTTCCTGGCAGACAAAATATTCTACCTACATTATGTTGAATAAGATAAACTTTCCTGTCTTGTATGTGGAATTATTGTGTCTTCTGATGCAGATGCTACAAATTATTACCTGTAGCCTTCATGCAGTCTAAAATGTTATGAAAAGTAGCAGTTTTCAGCAAGACTTTCAGCAGGTGAGACGTGTTTCACAGCTTCTTTTTAAAACGTTTGTTAGAGCTTGATCCAGAGCCCATTAAAGGAAATATTTCCATTGCCTTCAGAATCACAGTTCCATTATTTGAAAGACAAATGGATGAGGATAAAGCGCAGCCCCTCTGAACTCACCCATGGTATAAAGTCATGACTCTAGGGAAGCTTACTGCAACTTTGTTGTTTGTGGCAGCTGGATGCTTTTTTTCTTGCATTTGAAAGGCATCAACTTGATTTTCTGTTGTGCTCTGCTTTCTCATCCCTCTCCTAACACAGACCTCGTACAGCTGGAAATTACTCACTTTTTTTTCACTTTAATTCCCTTTCCTCTTAACTAATTACTCTGGAGTCCTTTGTGCTTTTACATAAATTCAGCCTGAGTTTCTTATTTACTGCTAGCTCCCTAATTGTCTTTAGGTAGCGTGACCTCTGTTTCAAACAACTCTGAAGCTTTTATTAGCTCATGGTATCTTTTTGCTAAGCTCTGTTTTGATCTACCTAAAGAGCCATTCCTGCCCAGACATTGTTTCAGAACAGCATTTCTTCAGATGAAGCATCACCTCATCAGCTCTTGAGTGGGTACAAACCTCTCCTAGCGGATAGACAAGGAACCTGGGAATTATTCAGGTTTCAATTCCTAATGAAGAATAGATGAAAGAAGGTTTGAGCAAAACATGACTAAACTTTAGTGAAAAAGCCTTAGCCAGAAATCCATGGGGGACTAAGCACAGAGCATGTGCATTCCATGATTCTCCCCTTTAATAATCTGATTTTCATAAACTGTGGTTTTTCTGTATATTTACCTACATTAGAAGCTTTCGGGGACTGGGACTGTCTGCTTGCCTCATGCCCACTTTCGGATTCCAGTTTGTACTTCTAGGTGCAACTGCAGTAAAAATAACGGGGCTTATGATGTTGAGATGATGATGTTGAGAAAGACACTACAGCAGCTTGTTATAAAATATTACTCAGGTATCCAATTTATGAACATTTGCTGACTCACACTTGAATCTCTTTTGATACCATTTGATGAAGCCACTGTTAGCTAACCAGTCAATTGGTTCAACTGTTTTATCACCGGCAGTTTCTAATGAGGTTTTTTTCTTGTGGCTGGTGCAAATGAATGTGAACAAATGCATCATTAGTGCAAAGAAAATTGCAGAGGCACAGGTGGAATACTTGCAAATATTAAATACTTAAACCTGCCTTTAAAACACTGTCATCAGATGTGTCCCTATACTGAGAGGGAGAGGCACTCATAGTTTCTTGTTTTAATGCACAGCATCATGGATTAGCAGTCTCAATTCTGTCATGATTATTCATCCTTCCTTATCTGAAAAATATTGTTTAGTTGATACAGCATTATAGGGAAAAGCATACTTTGTTGCTTCATATTTTGCTCCTCTCCAGTTTAATATGGATATATGATGGATTATTAAACCTGAATGTCTTTTCTCATCATATAACAAATTGCATGCAAACAACTGCTGCAGTACCTGGTGATTATTGCCAAGGCAACAAAGATTTTTCATTCAAGCCTAAATCCCCTCCCCTCTCAGCTCTACACCCCAGTGACAGAGTGCCCAACACCACAAGGATGTCTCAGTTTTTCTTTTTCCTATATCCACCCCTGCCCTGCTCAGGGGCAGATCTTTTGTCAGGGTAAGGAACGTCAGACAAGAGTTGGAGACATGAAACTAGGGGGATGTGAGAAGACCCTCAGAAATCCAAGTCTAGCTTCTCTTCGTCATCTGAGAGGCTGGGAGCATATAACGGGAAGCAGAACAAGACCTAATGTGTGTTACACATATAGCTACAAGCATATAAATACCAGAGTGGAATGCAACAAGACACTATGATGTTTTTTGTGTGTTTAATGGCTATGATATTACTGCCAGCTTCAGCTTCTGCTCTTGTTATTGTTCATTTCCTTTAATAATTCATTACATCATCCAATCTTATGTTGTTAGTAATAAATATTAAATACCCAAGATGTGATGCATGAATTAGATATTTTCTCTTTATGAAAGGATTCTTGTATTAGATTTAAATGTCAATTAAAAGAGGAATATAAAAAAATAATGCGGTGCTTATGTTAGCACTAGAATGAATGAAGCCTGGCTTCCTGTGAATTTGTGACTTTCAGCTGTATTTTGTAAGATGTAAGAAACTATGATATCTGACTGCAGATCTTCTCGTTTGGGTGTAGATTCTCTGATGCCTTACAAAGGAGTGTGCTCATCCAGTGGCCTAACTGGCAAGAGGGTCTGTACAGAGAGACCCTGATCCCATTTTCACGAAACTTCCAAGAACTTCAAGTCTTTCAGCCCACTGTCTTACTATAGTAAGAAAAATTTGGTCAAGATCTTCAACATCTATCAGGAGCACCAGGTGGATGGAAGAACTGACACAAAAATTAATGAAACTTTATTTTCTGTCCTAAACTTCATCACTTACCCAATTCAGCTTTCAGTTTTAAATTCCCTACCTTTGTTATATATGTGCTCTGTACATTTGTGAAGAAAATCCTCAAACCCTGAACTGCTCTCCTTGTATGTAAAAGCAAAGAGGTGCCAGGCATGCAATGAGAGCTTACCTAAGGGAAACTGAACTACGTACTGATTTACATCCTAAAGTATCTCATTGACATGAAGAAGCATAGAACAAGCTTAGAAATTAATTTTGTCCTTAAAACCCGGGAGTGGTCCTGAAATTACCATTAGATGCAATTTACCCAATACTCTGCAAATTGGTGTAAACAACATAGTGACTAATAAGGTGATTTGAGGGCCCTGGGAGACAGCGATGTATTTGATTTGGCTTCTTGGCTTCTGAGATGGCATTTCAGCACCTCAGCCAG
>JBCJKH010027849.1:0-11205 GCA_039877255.1 Loriculus beryllinus | reverse complement strand
TCCAGTGCCTCACCACCCTCACAGTAAAGAATTTCTTCCTTATATCCAATCTAAACTTCCCCTGTTTAAGTTTTAACTCATTACGCCTTGTCCTATCACTACAGTCCTAATGAAGAGTCCCACCCCAGCATCCTTATAGCCCCCTTCAGATACTGGATGGGGGTTTGGATTTTATCTATTGGTTTTAGTTATGTTGTATAGCTAGGCATTTGAATGTGCAAACAGAGGGAGCAGCGGTGGTGTTGAATCCAGGAGTTCCAGGCAGTGGTTAATAGCACAGGCTCCTTGTACAAACTTCTTTCCAAGCAGGGTGATAATGATTCATTTCCTCTGTCAGCCTCTGCTCTGAGAGAGAGGCTCAGGTTCTTTACATAGGCAAAGCTCACGCACATGTGTTTATGTGCACAACAGGATAGTAAAAACTCTGCAAGAAGGTAGTTGTTTTGGGTTTTAATATGAAATGTTTCATGTCATTTTAGGGACACTTTTCTTCTGAATGTAAAAGGTCAGCATATCCCACTGTTTCCATCCTGGTGAGCCAGCCTCCTGTTTGACAGCACTATCCATCTCAGTTAACACAGTTGCTCAATGTGTTGTGAACTAACATGTGGAACATGCTGCATTAGGTGGCTAAGATTTGATTCTTGGCACTTACAAAGGGGAATGGGCTTTGCTAGAAACCTGCTCCAAGGAGGCATGCCGTTCAGTGCAGTGATCCACACTGGCTGAACATCTCACTTGGGGGAACCTTGCTTTTGCAGCATCTCTCGGTTGTGAGAATAGCAAGGAGGAGAAACAGATTGACTCACAAAGGAAATTGGTGACCGTGCAGGTAGGAAACAGCCACTGTAGTTTTTGAACTACAGGCTTTGACAATGAGCAGGTTCAGATACTCATCTGTCACTTGATGTGTCACTCGAATAACTCATCTAGAAAATAAAAGTTGAATCTTGAATTGTTGCAATTTGTCTTAAAAGATTTTGGCGTTTTTGTTTTTAAGGCAGCAGTTACCTTTGACTAGAAAGCTTCAGATGGTATAATATTTAGAAACAACAGAAAGTACCTTAAAAGATCTGTCAGCTAACAAATCTCTTACTTGGTCAGTTTAGTTTACCTTCACACTGAAGGATCAGCTGTTCAAAGTCTTTTATGCATCCTGGACAAATAATGCAGGTCACGCTGATTTTAATATGTGAAGCTGAAGTAGTATGTTGCACTAGCTGTCTGCAAGCTGAGAGATGAGGAACAGGCAGAGAGAGTGAGCTGACAGATCTCTCAGATTGTTTTGATAAATCAGAAAACTTACATAATATTGGGCTATAATATGTCAGCTGAGGTTGACAGAAGCATGCTGCTAAATTGTTGCTATAAGGATTTCTTTTGGAACACAATTTTCTGATCTTAGGAGAAGAAAAATAAAGCTATTTGCTTTATTCATTCTGGCTATAGGAACAGCGCGCTTCTGTTCTAGTGCTTGGGATTAATTTCATTTAGCAGTGTACATTGATAAACAGTCACTTAGTTCTTCTTCATGCTTTATGATCAGCTGAATTACAGGATTTGCATGAGCAGCTGAAGATCCTCAGGTGCATTTTTCAAAATGATAAACCTTTGAACAACATGCTGTGCAAAACGCTGACATGAGGAGGTGTCCCCATGTGCTTCAGGGACAAAGTAAATATGAGCTTGTCAAAGCTTTTGTATTGTAAAGGTTGTCTAAGCTGTAATGTAGCATGTAATAATTGTCACCTTTTGAGTTGAGAAAGTGTTTCACTTCGCCCCACTCTTGTTTTGGAGTACTGGGAGGAGTATCAATGTTCATCTTGCCTTTGCCTATTCCTTTTAGAACAGGGTCTCCAGTGGCAGATAAAAGAGCTAGTTGTGGGGGAAAAGGGGAGTTCTGGCAGCAGAGAATTGCTGTGCGATTTCACACCGCCTTCGCTGCGGTTCGCCATGGCACTTCTACAGCCTTGCTGAGGCTCGAGCAGGCGGTGCGCGCCTCGCTGCCGAGCCCTGCCTCACACTTGCCAGCGGTACAGCAATACAGCAGAGCCTGGGTGCCAGAAAGGAGATGTGGCACAAAGGGGTGAGTGCTGCGTTGCCTCCCTGAGGGGTGTGTGTGCCCCAAGGGGCAGTGCCGTGGGGCTGCCTGCCTGGGCAGCAGCGGAGCTCTCCGAGGAGGTGATGCTGTTGTGTGAGCATATGAGATACAGCCTGCACACACAGCTGCCACCTGGCCTGAAGCCTCACTGACCAATCGGTGGTCATTTGGCTTATCATGGCTAATTTTTAGTCCTATTCATTAGGTAAATTGAGAGGAATCTTAGCATAAACAATCTTGAGTCAGACATGTATCAGGATGTATATGCAAAAGCGGCCCCATGCCTCGCTGGAAGAAGCTCTTTATTCCCACACAGTTTGGGCAGGACACATTTATTCCACAAACAGCTGGTTGTGAACATTTTTTGTTGATGGTGGCAAGAGCAGAGACTTTTCCAGCGAGCGCTGCCCCCATGAAACTTCCCTTTTCTGACAGGAGCTGTGAAAAGTCTTCTGGAACAGCATGGGAACGCGTTAACAGCTTGGCACTGGGTGTGAAAGTTGGTGGTGTGAATGGCAACAAAGGTTTAATAAACATTTATGTATTTTTCTTTCATCACTTGAGTCTACACCTGACACTAGGGAACCTGCTGCATGTGCCTTCCAGAGAGGAAGAGAGTCATGCTTTAAAGGGGCGCCTGTTCTGTGTGTAGTTTAATAAAATTTACATGCCCTGATGCAATTTCATGTTATTTTATTTTTTTTGTGAGTGAGGTATTTTAACTGGGCTATGCAAGAGAAGGGGGCTAGTAGGGGCTACATACAGTATGTAGCGCTCAGTGCTGGGACCAGGGTAGTATGAAAGTAACTGCAATCTGGAGTATCCTATGTGCAGTCCTGCAGGTTTGGGACCTGGTGCGAAAGCTGATTCCCTCCTTCTTGCACGGTGGAGGAAGAGCAGTGCTAGTTTGGTTTTAGCAAGCTCTACTTTCTTAAAATCTATATGAAAAAGAAAATAGTGTGATTTCTTGTGGGTATATGTATATACGTTTTTTTTACCTTGTGACCAGTTGCTTGTGAGCTGGTGTGGGCATATACATAGAACTGGTGTACATTGTCTGCAAAAGCTTGCAAATCTTAATGGACCTTCTCCTCCCAAGTGCTTCTGTTAGGTGTGTTGGCAGGGCACTGGAGTCAAAGAGTGACTGCCTTGACTGCTGTGTCTGGGCAGTCCAGGTGGTTGCTTGGATCAGTTGCTGTATGTAGCCACCACAAGAAAAGGGGTGTACACAAGAGTGAAATGGTGCTGAAGATGCCAAGTGGAGCAGAAGGAGGGGTGAGAAAATAGTGAAGAGACGTTAACACAGAGCAAAAGAAACAGTAGATCTTTCCCATTCCTGTCACTGTAGAGATTGCTAAGCCCTAATTCTTGAGCAACGCATTGCCAGGAGCAGAGCCATTGCAAGAGGTGGTGCCTTGCATTAATGCCTTGGAGGCCTTTCATCATGCTGTTGGGTTTCTTCTCGTGCTGTGTACTGAGAGAAGAGTGGGAAGCCTTGTGGCTGCAAAGAGTTGGGGGTGGCCAGTCAGTGGAGGGCTGGAAGGAGAGGCTGGCAGTGGTCAGTGGAGAAGGTGTAAGACAAGAATAAGAAACAGAAAAGGTTTAAGTATGTTGCCTTGCCATGTGGAGTTGCAATAGCTGGGCACGGAGGAGAGTGATGCTCTGTGGTGATTGGGATTTAGTGAGCTGAGGTCAGACAGCATTGGCCATCAGCCTTGCGTGACTGCAGTGAGGCAGAGGAGAACTTTGTTGCTGCCAGTCAGTGCCTGGCCAGAGAAACTGATGGGGTACCCCTGCCCTAATGGCATGCCTTTAGAGCTGTATCTTAGGACCAGCTGCCCGTCTCTAGCAGGCTCGCCTGTGGGACTCCAGTGTTGCTTGCAACCAGGGGAAGTTGTGAGACAGGCTTGGCTTGGCTTTGATGTTTCTGCAGAGCGCTGTGCTCTGGAGCACCAAGTGGAGCTGTCCTTGCAGAGAGCCACAGCAAGAGTGAAAGGTGGCTCTCCTGACTGTGTAGCAAGGAAACCAAGACACAGACATGTAAGGGCTCTCCTCTGGGTCCATAGTGCACGTGGCTGGGCAGGAAGGAACCCAGACTGCAAGTGTGTTCATTTCCCTCAAAGGTGTCTAAATAGGTGAGCTCAGCCCTGGTCTCTGCTGTTAATTGGACGCCTCTTGCACTTGCAGCTTGCATCTAA
Source organism: Loriculus beryllinus (assembly GCA_039877255.1). Lineage (NCBI taxonomy): Eukaryota > Metazoa > Chordata > Aves > Psittaciformes > Psittacidae > Loriculus > Loriculus beryllinus. Next base: position 6,906 of record JBCJKH010027849.1, on the reverse strand, counting down.
GTAGTATTTCAAAGCAAAGGCATTTTTGTTTCGACTGATTTGCTAAACATCACCATATCAAACGTCAGACTGCTGTGTGTGAGATTGTGGCAGCCTGAATGCTGAGCTCCTTCACTCTGGATAGCCTTTGTGAGACCAGTGTGAGCTTCTTGCCACTTACTGGATTATAACCATGTGGACAAATACTTGAAGGGTGTAAATACCAATGAGAATTTGCCTAAGCTGGTCTAGGAGGGTGGAGCTCTGGGGCAATTGGAAGGACAAAGCGGATGATTAGTACGGAAAGATCCTGTGAAATATTCCCATCTGTACTGTCTCCAGGACCACAATAGCTTCCAACTGAATGTCAGGTAAAGGCAGAACATACCAGCTGGGGGCTGTATTGAACATGTACAAGCTGGTTTTATATTTCTGTATCTAGAGAAGTACAGTAAAAAGGTGGTGAAATTCTGCTAGACTGTGCTTGATGTATGCAGCTGGGGTTGCTGCAGCTGGAAAGACCAGATATGCTATTTTTAACACTCGTGCAAGGTAGCAGTATGGAGAAAATGAGAGGAAAGCTGGGATCAGGCTTCTCCTGTGGATAGTGTGCAATAAATTACAACGGTGCTATAATCTGGGATCTTCTGGCTCCTCAGCCAAGTGCTCAGTGTCATCTGCATGTCATAGACTTGGCTCCCTGTTCATGTGATCAGAGACCTTCTAGTCAGCATTATACTAGCTTTAATGACTAGGACAGACACTGGTGATACAATGACTTAAATAACAAGACAATGCAGCAATCAGCAAACTGAATGTTGGGTCATTTCCTGACTCTGTTACTGTTTGCTAGTACTTTTTTGTTTGTAGAGATAGCACAGTGGTCTCACCTAACAGAGTTGTCTGTGTAGAGTTGCTAGTTTCTCTCAGCTCAAACTCTTTTGCTACAGCGTATGATCACCATCCTAAACCAGTGGGTCTTAAAACAATTGAAAGCAAGCAACCCAACCCAACCCTCTTTGGTTCAGTTTTCAGCAGTTTGGTCTTATTCCATCTATAAGTAACAGTTCCTTTACCTTAGTAATCCCCTTTGCCCCCTTTGCTTCTAGTGGGGACACTTTTAATGGTAAGTTTTTTTTTGTTGCCTCCAGTTTTGGGTCTCAGTAAAAGACCCATTTAGCAGTAATATGTGTGTGTGGGGGGGGTATGACTTAAGTGGACATCTTGCAATTTCATGACAACTTGTCTGGGATTGCTAAAACTGGATTTCTTGCAGCGATACTCAGCCATCCAGAACAAAGTTTTCCTTGTAAAAGCTCCTCCTTGAACTGTACATTGCTTTAGTTGTATTCCTTGTCTTTCCCCCTGATGTTTGAGAAAGTGGTCTGAGTACTTATCAAATATGTATTTCCCTCCCTATATATACAGACATTTACCATCAAATCACTGTGTTGTCTACACTACAAAACTTCATGACAGCTCTAAGTGAAACTCATTACAGGAACCATGAGAGAAACTGAGCATTTAATGAGAATATTGAAAACCTCTTCCTTCTTTGATTTTGTTTTTGGTTTTGTTCTCTTCTTCTTGATAGGCATTTCAGTGCACAATACACGTAGGGTTTAAAATACAGTGGTTAAAGGATCGGCATCTCAACCCATTTCAGTTGAAGCCCCAGTGTTCTCTTTAAACATTGCTTAGAATTCAAAAGAAATCTTATGTAAAAAATGAAGGGAGGGGTAGACATTAAGGCTGCTTGTGTTTGTAGGGTTTATTAAGAGTAGTGGAGGTTTTTCTTTTTTTTTTGTGGAAAGCATGACATACAAAGAAATGTTAGGATGTAATATATATAAAATGGACTGTATTTTATGTTTTACTTTGGTTAATGTAGAAACACATATAATATAGCTTAATCTAGAGTATAAATGTTCACATGTATTTTATGCATATACACACATACAAATATAAATTTACATGACAGCATAGTATATATGTGGAAACAAAAGATCAAAATGCAATTAGTAAACCAACCTTTCAGGTTGCTTGTCAGCCTCATTCTTCATTTGTAGTGTTATTTTAAGTAACCTCATTATCCCAACAGCATGAACTCTTGTGAATACTTGAGTCTTTGATAAGGTCACTGTGAAAGTTCTTAACATCTAACCAGTGGTCAGGAAGTGTCTCTCTTTCCTCTCCTTCCCTGACACCCCACCATGCTCCTGTGTGTAAAAGCTGCCATGTGATGTTGGCTTTCTGATCCCAATATATTATTTACAGGATTCTTGTGATGGAACAAAACCTTCTACAAATAATAATCTATTTTTCTAGATGGCAAACATCTGGGTTGTATAAGTAAATGGGTAATTTATTAGTGTTTGAACAGCTTAAAGGAGGGTAACTAAAGGTAGGCCTGAACAGCTCAGCACTTCTGACAGCCGCTTTCCATCTCATTTGCGGTTTGTGATTGAGCACAGCACCACTGGCAAGCAGGAGAAGAGGCAGGGGTAAAGGGAGAGAGCAGCGCAGGCTTTGGCTGTCCCAGTGAAACACTCTTTCTTCTTTCCCTCTGTGTCTCTGAGACTGTGTACCTTCAGTGGGAGCTTGAGACCAAGTGCTTTCAAACACATCATGCTTTGGAGGTGGCTTCTTGTTGCAGTGGTGTGTGTGGCATTTGTTCCATGGATCAAACTCCAGCTGTGCGGTAGAAATCATTAAACCTTTTCTTGTCTCTCCCCTTTGTTTCGGAGAAAAATTGCTAAGGCTGTAACAGCAAATCGGTGCTTCTGTTTGAATGAGGACTGTATTCTTTAGTGCTTTTCATTCACTATACGTTGCAGGCTGTGTGCAGAAAGATAGTGCTGCAGGACAGAAGTTCCTTCAAGACTTGTGTTCTTCAAGGGAAGATTTTCACATATTCTGCCAGCTTTATAAAGCAATGAAGAAATGCTGGGGAAATTGAGCCACAGGCTTTTTTGTGTCACAGCAACCCTTATAAGAGTTAGGGGTAAAATAAAAATCAGGTTCACTCCAAAAGGCCTGTGTGCACTCAATTAAAAACTTAGACGAGCATATAATAAATTCTGATTTTTCTTGGCCCCCTTCCCAGCCTCTCAGCTAAGCCCACAAGCCCATGAACCACTGGTATGTCTGAGGAAAATTGGGAAATGGTCTTTATTAATTTTAATTTAAAATCAAATCTGATCATGAAGCAGTGCTGTATTTAAAAATGGAAATAAATCATGTTAGACTAGGTCTTCCCTTGTCTAGAGAAGGAAAATGAGATGCAGTTAGCAGCCTGTTAGCAAACAAACTAAGTATTTGAACATTCAGTAGTATGAGGAGAGCAAAGCCTGGTGCTGGTTAATGTGCTAAGGTGGCTTTTTTTGCACTCCCCCCCCCCCCCGGTTTTTTTTTCTTTTCTTTTTTAGACATTTTTGTCTGCTGAGATTTTTTTGCCCTCCCCCCCCGATGTAGATAAGGGAAGCAGCATTTTAACCCTATGGCATGAGGGGATGCTTCTCACTCCAGCTGCATATTGCCTTGCTTCATCTGCCTTCCCAATAGGGGCACGGAACTGAGCCCACCTTCAGCTGCTTCTTTCTTTAAACTAGCAGAGGCAGGGTACATCCACCGGATTGGTTTTTGCTTATCTCAACTGCACATCTCAACTTTTAGGGTCTCTGGTTCGCCTTGGGCATAGGGTCCCCTATACAGCATTTCTGATGGGTATGCTGCTGGGGAGAAAGCAGAGCTCTTTTCTGCTGTCTGAACTGTTATTGTCATCTCTGCCCCAGTCTGAATCTCACTGCACATATGAAGGGGAATTGGTTTGAACGTGTGGAGAGCAATGGTGCTGGCTATGGGGTCTCTTGGAAACTTAGGGTGTAAGACAGTACTCTGCAATCCCCTTCAACCAGATTGACAAGCTAATCATAAAAACCAGTTTGGTTTGAACCTGAAAACTGAATGAAGTAAGGGGAGAAAATGTAAAGGGCTAAACAGAAAACGCTCCCTGTTTTTAAGAAAAAAAGTGCAGACACACTGAGCCCTATTCTATGTCTCTATAGGAAAGATCTTTCTGGCAAAGGGTCAGTTCGGAGGGTTTCTCCCCACTGGGTGTGAACATTGTAGAAGGGACCTGGCTTTAATCCTCCTGGCCCTTATTGGAATATAAAGTAACATCAAATACAGTTGTTGTCAATCAGCAAATGTATTTGATATTTGCATCTGTTTGTACCTATTGAATTTTACGAGGGCAGTCTGCCTTCCTGCCTTGTTTGTCATCTGGGGTCTGCAGCAGATTAAATGGCTATATTGACATAATGGAAAAAGATGAGCAAAAAACGATGCTCCTTTTGCCTACTGTCCAGCTTACTGGGAACCCACTCAGAAAGTACTAATGATGGTTCAAATTCAAGCTGTGACTGAGAGAAGCAGGTGTGTAGGTCCTCCTCCTGTCCACTGAACTACTTCGTTATTCAGGATGTGCATCTCTACCTCTCTGTACTGGTGCAGGGCTTATGGAGAATTGCTTGTACTCTTCCCTTTGGCCAGTGAATACCTTTGGTTTATGTAGACAACTTTAAAAAAAATATGTATTTATACAGATGTGATTAAAAAAGAGGCATTGCAGCAAGTTAGATGAGGTTGGGGTATTTATGGGTGATTTTACTTTCAGCTTTATTCCAACAGAAAAATAATGCTTCTAGGATGAAGCAGCTATCTATTAAGCAATAGAGCTATAATAATCCTGGGATCTGGGGTCTGTATTCTGTTTCATTCCCTGGTTTTGTATGTGCAGCATCTTTGACTTCACCTAGCTGTTTCCACAGTTCCTAATAAAGAGTTAAATTCAAACAAGCAGGCTAGGAGGAGAACGCGTGTGCCAGTCAGGATTCTTAGCTAAATTGCTTTCATACTTTGTTTTTGTAATATATTTGCTGCTTAGCCACATTTTGGCCTTCTTCCTTTTTCTAACAAAAATCATTATGTGGGATAGCTAGTAGATAGTTCCTACTTTCACAGTGACAACTCCATGCTAAAAATGTCCCTTGGCATAGGGATCGTTAACTGATGGCAATTTGTTTGCCTTTCTGAGTAGGCTTTTTTTTTCAGCACCAGCTATAGAATCTGTGAAATAGTCTGTGGGGGGAAAAGTGTTTATCTTGTGTTGAAACTGAGGATGGACCAAATGCTCGAGGAAAAGAATGTATCAAATAATGAGCTATAGATAATACTAAATCTTTTCAAGATCCTGGAAGGAGATGTTTAGGCAGAATTGTGCGGCAGTCAGCACGAGAAAATTGGCATTTTGTGAAATGCTACCGTAGAATGTGTTTCACACGTCACTGTTTATGTATCCATTTATATAGATAGCATCAATTACACATTTTTAAATGTTGATGATGGGTCTAAAAACTGCATGCATTACGAACATAGAAGTTTCTTTTTCTGTGGCTTGAGCATGAAGAACGAGTCTGGTTTTTCCCCCCTCAATTTAAAAACTGTGTTTGTTTGCTTAAAAGAATGAAGAATGGTATTTCATTGGTAATATTCACAAAGGTTTATTAATATTTTATTGTGCAGCTTTTAAATAGAGGGATACACATACTGGTTTTTTTCTCTGCTATCTCTGCAAAAAGAGCATAGCAACACCATGCATTTGCATTTTTCTGATCACTAAAAATCCCCCCTACCATAAATGTATATGTGAAATTGAGAACCTAATTAAAAGATTAACAGCATGTACAGTACTTTACCCAAAAGGCATGTGTTAATTTGTTAAAACACTAAAGATTTTTATGCTGTCTTTTTTTTTTTTGATGCTATCAAAATATTTTCAGTGGAACTGGTTGAACCTGGTCTCTTTATTATAAATTCTTCTGCAGAGTAAGATGACTTAATTTCATATCTAATTGCATAAGGAATTATAAATTATCTTTTCTAAGAGACCTATGACACTAAAACACAGAATGAACAAATAAAACTGATTTGTTCTAGTACAAATGAACATACATGGCAGTATTTTTATTACAGACACCATTTGTTTGGGTTGAGTGTTTGAATATTTTACAATAAGATGCAAAGTGCTCTTTGTTGAGCAGTCAAACTAGCAATGCATCTTAAGGTGTTTTACAGCTAGTTGCCATGAAACGAAGAAACCCAAATCAATGAAAACCAGCCCCACCCATAAAATAACCCCCTATGCAGAATGGGATAAATCTGTTGCAAAGGAAATATGTTTGATATGCATTCATAGAAGTAGCGGGATCTGCCTCATGAATCAAACATAGAACTTTGCTGTTCACAGAGGAAAGACTTGTTGATTTCAAAAGTGTTCTTTTGACACGGTGACTTGTTGTATGTAAAATGGTAGTTTCCAGCTAGGTAAGAGATGCCCCAATCCAGACTAGAGCACGCCGGTGAAGGAGTGCAAATCTAGATTTTAGTGGGGAAGCATGATCGATGTATGTGACATTGTACTGGAGATGGCCGTTCCCCTCATGTAAAGGGAATGTAGGTCCTGCCATGTCCTCATTAGTGCCACGTAACCCAAGGGTATGCCATAGTGCTGCAGTTCCCTTGTGATGACTTCTGGAAGAACCATGAAGAAATCCCCCTTCCTCCCCCTAAAGCATAACCAGTAGGTATTCTTTGTAGACAGCTGAGTATTTACCACTGTAAACTGATGTATTACTTTCAGAATTGAACACTGCGCCTATGGCAGAATTTAGTAGAAACTAGCAATTATTAAAGATTTGGTTTTTGTAACTGCTCTGCATGGATCTTTTTCTGTCATTGAAAATTTAAAATGATTTATGGTAAATTTACCATTTTGTACTAAACTGTGTCAGTGTTGGTGTCAAGACTGTTCAAATGTTAACCAATTTCTATTTAACCAGATTAGATTAAACCCTATTATAATAT
>JBCJKH010027842.1:0-10825 GCA_039877255.1 Loriculus beryllinus | reverse complement strand
TCAGAGCAGCCCTGCAGAGAAGGACTTGGGGGTGGTGGTCAATGAGAAAATGAACATGAGCCGACAGTGTGCACTCATTAGGGACTGTAGTGACAGGACAAAGGGGTAACGGGTTCAAACTTAAACAGGTAAAGTTTAGATTAGATGTAAGGAAGAAGTTCTTAACTGTGAGGATGGTGAGGCACTGGAATGAGTTGCCCAGGGAAGCTGTGAATGCTCCATTTCCATCAAGGTCAGGTTGGACAGAGCCTTGGGGGGCGTGGTTTAGTGTGAGGTGTCCCTGCCCATGGCAGGGGGTTTGGAACTAGACGATCTTAAGGTCCTTTCCAGCCCTAACGATTCTATGATTCTATGATTCTAAATTAAGACCAGGCACCTAGCAAGACTTGGTGAAGATCACAGAAAAAATTTCTAGGAGAGGTCTAAGATGACAGACTTCTTCCAATTCCAGGTTTACACACTCACTGGATGACCGTGTGACGTCTCATTTTCTTTCTATAATGTACACCTTATTTTTATGATACACACTTTCTAACGAGTTTGGAAGCTTGGACTTCAGATGGGGTGGGCAGTCTGCAGTCATTAGGAACCTCTATTAAAGTTAATGCACACCTAGGAAAGGAGAGGCTATGCTCCAGATTTGGCTACTGATACAGTACTTTAATAATATTCAAGATTTTATTTGAACTTTTAGTGAAATATTCATTCATATCCTGATTCTAATATAAAATTCCTTATTATATAGTTGTACTGATTTTCAGACTTGCAGTTTTAAAGTAGGGCAAATGTTGGGTTTAAATACCCTGAAAATGTCTTTCTAGAAGATAATAATCAGTCAAATGTAAAATTGAGCTTGAAAGGTAACACATCTGCACGGATCAGTGCAATTTTGAAGACTAAATTATGCCTAATTAGCTAGGGTGAGATAGTAGCTTTTTTCCCCACCTCATATTTCATTTCATTGTTAAAAGTTATAATCTATACATTAACCAGCTCTCTACCTGAAATGTGAGGGAGTGCTACTTGCAGAAGGCTCCAAAACCAGACCTAAGATATCAGTCTGTGCAGGTCCTTGCAGCTAAGAAGTATGTCAAATGCTGCTCTCTGTTGCATCACATCTCTGACACTGGCTTTCAAGGAAGAATGAAAACCCCTTTGAAATGGAACAGAAACTTTGAAGGCAGCATTAGAACAAAATCACGTTCCACTCTTCACATCTGTCTGTGCACTTGGCAGATGCCACACATCAATAATTTAAATTAAGGTGTTTTTCACTCTCAGGCATTGTGATAATTCCAGGGCATTTCCTCCATCATATTTGTAACCTATTCATTATGCCATTTTACTGCATAATGAAGACAAATGCCAACAGTTTAGCAACAGATTTGGATAATGACAAGATGTACAGTAACACAGAATAATGTGACCAGGCCTGCAAGTTCTAATTGAATATTTTTCTGATCTCACTTCCATTAATCTTTCCTCCTGTTTCATTTTTCTAGCCATTTCATGTGTCACCTGCCCCCTTTCTCCTTTCCTCCTCAAACTGCTAGCTGAAAGAGATAGATTCTGCCTCCATTGTGGAGTCAGGCTTTCTCCTTATCAATATACACAGCTCGCTTGCTGATGAAACATTGAGCTTCTGATGGAGGGAACAGCGCACATCCCAGGCATGGTACTTAATTGGTATGCTGGCCCATGCAAAGCTATCTGATTGCATTCAGTAACTGGCAGGGACAGAAAGCATTTCCAGGGGAAATAATATCTAGCTGTGAATGTCGAATATGTGTGTAAGAACTGAACAGTAAACACCAGCCTTAATTTTAATATCTCACATTATGCAAAACTTAAAAAAGATGAGTGCTCTGATATTCAAGCAGAACCCTGCGGGATAGGAATGTTATCATAAGAATATTATAGAAACCAATGTGAAATATCCAGCTGCTGTGAGAGGTTTGGGGCATCAAATGTTTTTGAATCACCATTTTCCTTCCACAAATGGAAGTATTTACTTATTAACAGCAGCAAAATGATATTATTTCACTGGGCTGTATGACCGCAAGCAACATTGCCTTTCAGTTTAGGCTTTGATATGTTAGCACTTAATGTCCCAAACAGCCCTTAAAAGCTCCAAGGTGAAAATGTAAAACCACAATCCAGCCCTAAATGGTCATTTAAAAAATGATCATACCAAAGCTCAGAAGTGCCTTTTCTGTTTATGAGGCATTCCAGTTAAAATAGTTACACTAGGAATGGGGGGAGTATGATACCTATTTAATTTTATGGTGGTTTTCTCTCTCTCTCCAATGAGAAGAGGTGGCTGGGACTGCAGCAAGAGCCAAATCCTGTTTGCCTTATTCACACAACCACTCACACTGACTACAGCAGGACTGTGAAAAGGATTTGGCCTGAATTCTTACTGTGTCAATTATAATTACAAGCCAGTTTCTCTTTTTGTCCCACTCTCAAGCCAAACTGTTACTCGTATGCTTCCAGATGAAATGTGTGACAGACAACAGCAAAGACGTGAAGGCAGCAAAAAGAAACATCAATTCAGATCAGCGGATCCAGATTAAAAGACAAAATCTTGATAAAACAAAGCCTTTTGCTGGCACAACTTTTAGGGAATTGGTCAAAGAAGATTTACACAGAACTGCATAGACAATACCTGCCTAGGATTTGCATGTACTTTCCCAGGAATGAGAAGGCAGAAAGGAATTTGTGATATTTAGTGAGACAATTTGTGTGCAAATCTTGACCTTCATAAAGATGTCCAAATGTCTGCAAGTTGATTTTTTTTTAAGTAACATGTGACATAAAGAGAATTAAGTGCCTATCTGGCCGGGCAGTCATTTAAGCTAGGTTGACAAGTAAGCACAACCTGTCAGCACTGTACAGTTCCTTGTTTGTATTCTGTCCAATGCACAGCCCAATGACCTTATGCTGAGAGCTTTTCACACCTCAAGGCTAGATCTCAGCAGTCTTGGTCAGTTCTTGGGTTAGACACCTCCAGAAGCACCTTTGGGAGCATGGTGCTGAGAGATGGTTACTGGCCTGGTTTTGCTAGAACTACTGCTGATATCAAGAAGGACCTTTGCCACTTCAGACATTTGTCCGCACTTTCTCAGCCCGATTCAAGCTCCATTTGCTATCTTTCAGGGTTACTCCTGAAAAATAACAATAAGTATAAATCAGTTCTCTGATGCTCTCCTCTCAGTGGTCCCTGCTTCAGGGTGAGGAAGATGAGCTGGCATTTCTTGGCCAACATCCCGGGGTCCTCTTGAACTCTCTGCTTCTGAGGGATGGGGAGAGGATTCTTCTGTAAACTCTGCTTTTCTGCAGGTGGCAGAAGGAACCTCAGCAACCTGGGGAGACTAGCTCCTCATAGAGTCCAAGCCTCGTGAGAGGAGGGGATCTTATCATCACCTTTCTCTGGAGTATGCTTCAGCGAGGGAAAATTTCTCTGTAAGAGCCCAGATCCTGAGAGACTGAAGAGCATGACATGATAATGAAGCCTTTCGTGCAAGCCTGAAGAAGCACAGAGAGAGAGGACTCAGGGAAGTAGCAGACCTAGTAAACAGTCAAATTTGCCCTGCTTATAATCAGAAATATTGATACCCTCCAAAAATAAAAAAAACTGAGACAGAAAAAAAACACATAATAACTTAAACACCTGTCATTACTGATTCTTCCAGAGAAGATGTGGGTTGTGTATTTATTTGGGACCAAGTCCCACTCATCCTCAGACTTTGCAGATTCCATCCTTCTTGCAGAATAGCAATGGAGAATGGTGCAAACCATAAATGATATTATAGTGTGAGAGATAATAGCAGCAAATCCCCATCAGTGGCATAAATCTTCAATATCCTATGTTTAATCATTTTGTTTTCTTCACTGCTGTGCATTAATGGATATAAGGGACAGAAGATTCAATAAGCATTTCTGCACCCTTTGTGCCCTATTCTAGGCATGAATGTAGGCTGCAGCAATCTGAGATGTTAAGGCTAGCTGTCAAGAGACAAATGGTCACTCTGTTGCACAGCTGTGCTTACTGCAAACTAAGCACAAACACAGTATTTAGAGCCCTAATATTTGAATAGGTTACAATGTTCCTCCAAATGAAAGCTTCCATAATAAAAGGATAAAGAAGTTGACAGAATTTTTAGCCTACCTGCATAATACTTTTCTAAAAGGAAGAATTTGAAGGAGATTGGATTTGCCTCAGCGATGTATGCTGCACGGCAAGTTGTCTAGTGCTTCCACAGTACATTTTGCCAATATGATCACCAGTAGTAACTTGGGAGAACTTTTGAATTTCAATGCATGTGACTCCTCATGCGTCAAGATGAGATAATTCTGTGATTTGGACGATTACTTCTGAAGGGAAAAGGCCAAAGTTTTCTCCTTGAACTTTACATATGAATTGATCAAGTCAATGCATTTTACATAGTTTTAGGTACCTCCTTGCTTTGCCTAGACACATCAAGGGAATACAGTGGTAAAAAGCCATTTTCTTTCCACTTGCAGAACATATTAGCATTTGAGAGGGAAACATCTATAAAAGACCTTATAAAAGTCTTCAGAAAATCCATTAATCCCAGACATTTTGTCCACAGTTCCTTGCAGTGCTATTGGAGTGTCTAGGCTATTGACCTATAATCCATTAACAGGATTTTTAAGAGTTCTGCTATGGTTACTCTTGAGAAGATGAGTGAACAGATGGATAGGATGGTCAACCCCCTGCTATAACCTTTGCCTAACAAAGCTGATTAATTCAGTCTTTCTAGTTGATAAGGCATCAAGTGTGGCTTTATCTACAGATAATTAAGACACAAGCTAGAGGAGTGAAAAGAGGTGAACAGCAAAGTGAACTCGCCAGGCTAAATCTAAGAGATTGGGGACTAGAAGCAGAGGTGAGGTATATGATGCTGTAAAGTATATGTCAGTAATGGCTATTGCTTTAGCACAAGTGTTTCTGAGCAGAGGCAAGATACAACCCAGCAAATAAGCAGGTAGTGAGCAATGCCAGACACCATGAGCACTAGCTGGAGCTCTGACATTGTACCACCCTGCAGCCCAGCATTCCACTCGTTGCTCATTACACTTAGCTTTCCAATACCTTGAAGCCACCAGAAGACAGTCCATCTGCATTAGGTGGCACTGAACATGTGGCATACAGTAACACCCCTGCCCTGCAAGGAAAGGGGCAGTTCCAGGCCAAGCAAAGAGGCAGTACTAACAGTAGCATAAGTGTAGATGCCCTACAAACCCTCACAAACATGGTCCTCTCCCTTCCCATGTGCTTTTGTTTGGCTTTTTGGAGCATTTCCATGGGCTCACACCAGACTGGAGGCCAGTAGCTTTTTGCCTTGCCTCATTAGATGTGAGCAGTAGGGGTTGCAGCCATCTACCACACTTAAGACATTCAGAATCTCCCAGACACATAATTGACTCTTAAATCCTTTCAACCCCAAAGCAAGCTAACTGCAGTCAACAATAATGAATAAAGAAAGAATTTAGGCCTGGTAAATAACCTGAAGTACAACAGCTGCAATGGGAAGGGAAGCAGCCAAGTGAATTAAGCCTCCCATGTTCCTTGCTTAGCCTTGCTTTTCTCTCCCTGACCTACAGCTGAATACAGCCTTTTACCACTGCTCCTCCCAGCTTGCAGCTGCACAACTCAGACTGCCAGGAGCCTCTTAACTCTCGTCTGGTCAGTAGCAAGGAATTTGCACCACCAAGGCAGGTACATCATTTTTCTGTGCCTTTATCTGCTCCTGTAAAGCCACATCTGCCTTCCTTGGCATTCTCCCAGTTTACCTTCCAGGCTGTGAGAGCACACACCATTGACTGTATATTCATAAAGAGCTTATCCTAATAAAGCATCTTAGGAGGTCTCAGCCACCACTTTTCAGCAAGGGAGTTAACACAACAGTAGTTTAGCTGGTTTGCTGCCTCACCTGGCCGTGTGTAGCAGAAAAAACACACAATCCTGCCTCGCCAGAAAACTGGAGGGCAAGCTGGTTTTTGTGTTTTCAGTTTTAAGTTTCACCCCATGAAAAATACAAGGATGTTGTTAGGTTATGTAGAGAGAAAGTTAGAAAGTTGAAGACACAGATGGAACTAAATCTGGCCACTGCTATGAAAGATAATAAAAATGACTTTTACAAACATATTAGCAAAAAAAGGAGGTCCAAGGAGAACATCCATCTACTGGATTCTAGGGGAAACTTTGTGACTGAGGATGGGAAAACTGGGGTATTTAAGGTCACCTATGCCTCAGCCTTTAGTAGTCACTGAATTAGATGGCAAAGATGTGGACCTGATTGAAGTCCCCATAATCCAGGAAGAAATGGTTAGCAACCTCCTGCTCCACTAAGATGTACACAAGTCTATAGGGATGGACAGATTCCACCCTAGAGTGCTGGAGGAGCTGGCAGAAGAGCTTGCTAAGCTACTCTCCATCATCTACCAGCAGTCCTGTTCTAGTCTGCAGGTCCCAGAGAATTCGAGATTGGCCAATGTGATGCCTCTACAAAAAGGGCAGGAAGGAAGACCCTGGGAACTACAGGCCTGTCAGCCTGACCTCAGTGCCAAGGAAGGTCATGGAGCAGATGATCATAAATGAGATCGTAAAGCATGTGTGGGAAAACAGAGGGATCAGGCCCAGTCAGCATGGGTTCATGAAGGGCAGGTCCTGCTTGACCAACCTGATCTCCTTCTATGAAAAGGTGACCACCCAGTTGATGAGGGAAAGGCTGTGGGCATTGTCTACTTGGACTCAAGTAAAGCATTTCATACTGTCTCCCACAGCATTCTCCTGGAGAAATTGGCTGCTCATGGCCTAGATATGTATGTTCTTCAATGTGTTGGAAATTGGATGGATGACCAAGCTGAAAAGGTGGTGGTAACTGGTATCATGTCTAGCTGGCAAATGATCACTAGTGGTATCCCTCAGGGCTTGGTGTTAGGGCCAGTATTGTTTAATATCTTCACTGATGATCTGGATGAGGGGATTGAGTGCACCCTCAGTAAATCTGCAGATGACACCAAGCTGGGTGGGAGTGTTGATCTGCTGGACAATAGCGAGGGTCTACAGAGGGATATGGACAGGCAGGCGGGGTCAATGGGCTGTGGCCAATAGTCTGAGGTTCAACAATGCAAAGTGCTGGGGCCTGCACTTGAGTCACAACAACCCCATGCAATGCAATAAGCTTGGGGAAGAGGGTCTGGAAAGCTGCCTGTCAGAAAAAGACCTGGGGGTGTTGAGTGACAGGCGGCTGAACATGAGCCAGCTTGTGCCCAGGCAGCCAAGAAGGATAAGAACATCCTGGCCTGTATCAGCACTAGTGTGGCCAGCAGTGCCAGGGCAGCAATCATCCCCTTGTACTCAGCGCTGGTGAGGCTGCACCTTGAATGATGTGTTCAGTTCTGGGCTCTCATTACAAGAGAGACGTAGAGGTGCTGGAGCAGGTCCAGAGAAGGGCAACTTTGCTGGTGATGGGTCTGGAGCAGGAGTCTGATGAGGAACAGCTGAGGGAACTGGGGTTGTTTAGTCTGGAGAAGAGAAGGCTCTGGAGGAACCTGTTTGCTCTCTACAACTACCTGAAAGGAGACTGTAGTGAGATGAGGGTCTGTGTCTTCTCCCAAGTAACAAGTGATAGGACAAGAGGTAACAGCCTTAAGCTGCGTCAGAGGAAGTTTAGATTAGATTGGATATTAGGAACAATTTCTTCACCAAGAGGGTGGTCAGGCATTGGAACAGGCTGCCCAGGGCAGCAGTGGAATCACCATCCCTGGAAGCATTAAAAAAACATGTAGATGAGGCTCTTGATGACATGGTTCAGTGGTGGCATTGGCAGCATGGGTGACATGGTTTAGTGGTGGCCTTGGCAGTCATGGGGTAATGGTTGAACCTGATCTCAAAGGTCATTTCTAACCTAGTTGATTCCATGATTCTAAGTGTTGCACTTTACAAGTAGCTGTACACAGGTTTTCATTCTGTTTCTGAATTCAAAAAACAGATAAAAAAATATATTTTACTGTGCCAGCTTTTTTTTTAAGAACACAATCAGGAAATTTATCAGCACTGAAATGGGAGGTTGTGCAAAAGCTTTGGACCACAAACCCCAGAGATTCTTCACACATAAACCCCAAATTCTGACTTATAAACTGTTGATCCAGCTATGAAATAATACTATAACAACCCAAACATTTGCTTTGGGATTGGAGAATTTTGCCTTTGGCAACTTCCAGAAATATCTCAGTATTGCTAAGGCAGTCCAGCTCTAACCTAATCTCACGCTCATGCCTCATCAGAGGGCACAATGACACAGGCCTCTTCTTACAGGCTAATTGCCAAACTGAAGGCTCCTCTGGGGTGGTACCATGCTGAAACTGGCTCGCTAGAAACCACGACTTATGTTTCAGATTCTGTCCCAATATCTATTTAATGTATTTTATTCTCTTCCTATTTAAGGTAAACTACATAAGCTGCTTATAGCACAGGCCAGAAACCAAGATGCTCTGAGCCACCAGTCAAACTGACAATCTCTTCCATGAGGACCTACAACTGACCTTCTGCAATTGGCTTGCACATTTTAGAGCATTTTCTTAGAAGCTGGAAGATTCAACTTTAGTGCCATACAGGCAGAGAAGAAACTGAACTCAGGTCTACCTCGTGCTTGATAAACACTTCAAACACCTAAATAACATATGAAAAGGTGATAGGGATACCAGTAAACGCACAATGGTTTTACAGTTAGTTACAGATAGGAATGGAGCCCTATCTTAGCCACATATTAAAATTCTACATATCTACATACAAAATTATGTTCAGGATAATATATAGAACAAACTTAAGGGAAAGAATTTTAAGGAACATGGACAATTAAGCAATTTTGATCAGTCAGTTATGAATGATTAATGCATTCCTGTCCAGTAAGGGTATGCCTGCCCTCTTTACTCAGATGAGCAGTATCACCAAAGAGGCTATTCGTGTGAGCAGAACAGCAGGATTTAGACCTTTCTGATTTCTACACTCATAGTAATCATGCTACGAGCTTGAAAATCAGGGCTGACTTGGATATTTATTAGCACAATTATGTCTGCAGCCCATCGTAGACTGAACACAATTTTGGTAGTAATTTTCAAATCATTAACACACTGTTTTAGTAACATCTTATCTCAGCTATCAGACAGGCTGTCCTTAAATTGAAGTCATTAGCAAATACTCCATTACTGCTTTGTTTTGCAGTATGCATTTAGGATGTTGGATTATTTTGTAAAGTACATAGCCTCTGCATATGAAAAAAATCAAAATATATCTGCAAAATACAATTACAAGGCTACTTAATTTTGCATTATATAAGGACTATTTTCAAATTTTATATGAAGTAGCTTCTAAATAATAGAATTTATTGTACATGATTAATTACAGCAATGATGGCCATCTATCCATGCTAAAATATGACAGTTTAATCTTCTAAATCACATTGGGAATGAAACAATTCTGTATCCAAGATATCACTTTATGGGTTCTAAGTAGAGCTCATAAATTACTGTGGTTTTTAAATCTCATCTATATTTCTGCAGCAGAGGGCCAAATCAATACTATGTTCAAGTCTGTAATTTTTTTCAGGTAAAATTCCTGTTCATTACATTATTTTTAAGGTGTGCTCATAAGAACAACAGCATATGGCTAACTTCCTCTGGGAAATATTTCTTAGTGTAGGTAATTATATCCTTTGGGATTTTTTACAGAAAGCCAACACAGTGCTTTCATCACACTCCTTGTGTCTCAGAAGGATTAGTCCCTGCATCATGTCTGGGAAATCCCAAGTTACTTCAAATTTTTCCAGCTTGAAACTACAAAATCCCCAAACATGTATAGTGTCTCTCCCTCTTACCTAACCTAATAGATTCAGAAAGTACGAGGGTTTTTTTGGTGAAGGCAAGGAAGTCTGGTTGACTAGAAGCACAGTGCCTGGTGCTAGGAGTTATTGTGTTTGTGAGTTATTGGGGTACTTTCATGAAGGAAGGTACCAAAATGAAATAATATTGTCACATGTAAGTTGGGGAAAAGAATTATTCACATGTATATGGGAAGCACTTTATTACCTCCTTCCCAAACTGTAGTCTGCAACAGCAGGTAGTTCTGTAGCTAAGCTCAGTGAAAAACTATCACTGTGCCTAGGCCACCTTCCCAGGACACACTCTCTAAAGTAGTGCCTAAAGCCCAAGCTGTTGATCAGCTGAGAACCAGGGAAGTTTTCAGAGAACACTGTTGCTCAGTGACCACAAGAAAAAAGAAATGGATGGTTGCACTCTAAGAGTTGTGGTCAACAGCTCAAAGTCCAAGTGAAGATCGGTGACAAGAGGTGTCCTTCAGGTGTTGGCACTGTGATCAGAGCTGTTCAACATCTTTGTCAGCAACATGGACAGTGGGATTGCGTGTGCTTTCAGCAAGTTTGCTGATAAGCTGTGTGGTGCTGTCGATGCGATGGAGGGAAGGGATGGGACCCAGAAGGACGTGGACAGGCTTGAGAGGTGGGCCAGTGCAAACCTTATGAATATCCTACACCTGGGTCAGGGCAATCCCAAGCACAAATACAGGCTGGGCAGAGACTGAATTAAGAGCAGCCCTGAGGAGGAGGAGTTGGGGGTGTTGGTTGACGAGAAGCTCAACATGCCCGGCAGTGTGCACTTGCAGCCTAGAAAGCCAGCCATATGCTGGGCTTTGAACACCACCAAGGATGGAGCACTCACAACTTCCTTGGGCAACCCATTCCAGTGCCTCACCACCCTAACAGGAAAGAATTTCTTC
>JBCJKH010027838.1:0-13458 GCA_039877255.1 Loriculus beryllinus | reverse complement strand
ATGTCAAACTCTTGGCAAAAGGCCAAGTAGATGACATCAACTGCTCTACCCCTGTCCATCAGTTCCATAGCCCCATCATGGAAGGCCACCAAATGGGTCAGGCAGGATTTCCCTTAGTGAAGCCATGCTGGCTGTCACCACGCACCTTGTTGTTTTTCATGTTTTTCATTCTCCTCATTGACAGCACTCAGGTGAAGAGCTTCTAAGAAAACCTAATAAAGTGGAATAAAACATAAAGTGGAATAAGTGGAAGCAAACAAACATCTTAATAGTTTATTAGGATTTTTTAAAATCTTATTTTCCAAAGCAATTAAATGAAACATTTGAGGGAGACAAGTATGTAAACACAAAAGGCCTTTTTAGTTTTGTTTGTTTTTCTTCTATAAGTTTGAGGTGTAAATGCTTAGGACTTTTTAAGAGAAATATAATTGAATTGCAAGGTTTTCTGCAGAATGTTTTTAAAAGCTTGCAGTAATTCTGTTCTCTTATTTATTTTACATATATCTAAGAATCACTTTGAAGTATGATTTTTTATTCAAAATATAGAAAATGAGAATTCTGTTGATTTAAAATATTCTGACTGCAAACTTTACCCCACCATGCCCAGATTATAGTCTAAAATTGACAATTTCAATCCATCTGTGGCAAACTGGACAGTTTTGCATAACTTCTTCGCCAACTTTTGTTAATTTCAACAAGTATAGATGTGTTACCAACTACTATTTATGTGATAACCCATTTCTTTGGAAAATTTGTGTTCTTACTTTTTTCAAGGAAAAAAGCCCTGGGCAGGGGTGATAAAATCTGTCTGTAAATTCTGTTATGCCACATCAATTTAACTGCTTCAGTGTGATTTAATTTTATAAATTTATCAGTACAGGAGGTGATTTTTTCTTTCTTTTTTTTTTTTTTTTAATTCCATTTTATCATTTTAGAAGTAAACCATATGAAAGGGCCAGATTTATTGCCTGCTCTGATAATGTAATAGTATGAAAGGCTGGATGTCAGCATCTTAGACCTGTGCCATGTTTTAGGTCTGTTACCTTACCATTTGATATTCTCCCTGATTAATTTAGTAGGTAAGAGATGGAGCCTCAGAGACTCCAGAAGTTTGGATCAAAAATGCATTTACATGAGGCAGTGCTTGATAAAAGGGACAAAGTGAAATCCAGTTTCTGAAGAGCAAACCAGACCATTTTGTATTAATATAGTTTAAGTTGGAAAAAATGTGTAAAAGAGCTAATCTGTAAAGCCACTAAGATATACCTTTGCAGTTTACCTTATTCATTAGAAGTAATCCTACGCTGGATTTCTTTGTACTAAAAAGATAGTAGGTAATTAACATTAGAGGACCATTTGTAATGAATTTTATGGTGGAAAATGGATTAAAACCATAATTGTATTTAATAGGTGTAACATTTGCATTGATCATTTTAAGTGAGTTAAAAAAAAAAAAGGTTTGAGAATGCTCATTAAAAGAAACAATAATTCCCATATTTAATATAGTCAGAAAACTTACTCATGGAAAAATAAACTGTTCATTTCTCATTGGAAAAAAAAATCTTAATAAAAATAAAATGCATATGACATTGTAGTGAGATGGTTTAGTGTGTGGTGTCCCTGCCCATGGCAGGGAGGTTGAAAGTAGATGATCTTAAGGTCCTTTCCAACCGTAACTATTCTATGATTCCATGATTCTATGATTCTGTATTCCTTTACAAGCTGGACTGCACCTGAAGAATGAAGAATGAATGTTACATATAATCATTTTAACTTACAGTTTCTAATGTGTTTAAAAGTTGATTAGTGTAGTCTGCATCCACAGTAACCAGATTTGCAACAGTGCTAAAGAATGG
This sequence comes from Loriculus beryllinus, assembly GCA_039877255.1. Taxonomy (NCBI): domain Eukaryota; kingdom Metazoa; phylum Chordata; class Aves; order Psittaciformes; family Psittacidae; genus Loriculus; species Loriculus beryllinus. Next base: position 11,602 of record JBCJKH010027838.1, on the reverse strand, counting down.
TGGGTTGCAATATGGTTTGCACTAAAGTGCACTATTTTCATGCCTCTATATGGAAAAAAAGTAGTGAATAGACTGGAGCATATTTAGAAGAATTGAGAGCATCTTTTTTCTTCCTTTTCACCATTTTTTCCATTTCTTTGGAGACCTAGCATCTGGGATCAGCATTTCCTTGTTCTTTAATACGCACCTTTTATTCATTTGCTAATTTTTACTATAAATTACAAAAGACCTGTAAGCAGACCTGGAAAATGAAAGAAGGCAAGGAATAAGTATTAAAACACTGTCTTGAACACAGAATTTTTTAGCCGCAGTCTCTGGTTCAGGTTTCAGTGAACATATTCTTTTTGATCAAACAATGTAACTTAAAATTATCTCTGTAAGCGGCCAACTATCCAGAACTGAAGGGACATTATTAATTTTGTTTGTCAGAAAAATTAGCTTGGGGGTTCTTTACTAACAATAAAAAAAACCCACAAACAACCAAAACCCAACCCAAACTGTTATTTATTTCTATAATGAACAAAAAATTGTTTCTTGCTCTTTAAAGACACGGAGGAAGATCTAAATTTTTTGGTTTAGGTGTAAAGATTGAAGTCCATTGAGGTGGCAAAAAAGAGTCATCTCACTGTTCTTCCACTATCTGTAATAATGTGCTGAATGCATATTCTACTTTGAAATAACATACATTAGCAATTTCCCTTTTTTTTTTCATTAATTTAGTGTGTACATTTAAAATACCAGTGTTGCTTAGATATTCAGTGTAATTATGAACCTTTTATCTTTGTCTTCTTGACTGTCAGGGTTAAAAGCTTATATAGGTGGCAGAGTTCAATGTAATCAGTTATTTCTGCATTTCCAGCTTAGCAACACTTTGTAAAAGGATAAGGAAAAAAGTCTGGCAAAGTAAATGATCAAGGCTGTTTCAGAAGCTGTTAGTAAAATAGCTGTTCTGTCTCTGTTCTTGTACCAATTACTTTGTAAGAAATACCATTTGATAATGAAACAGTACTAAAATCTGACTGGAAAAAAAGAGAAGGAAAATGCAAGGGAAAATTTGTCCTCTTCAGCATGAAGTGCAGCCAGTAGTCAGAGAAAACTAAAGAATTAACATCAGCTTTTGCCTGTTGCACATGGGACAGACAATGTTTGTTACTGCTGTGACAATTTGCTCTTATAAGTCCTGTTCACAACATCTGAATGTTGACTTGCTCATTGGCAAAACTGATTTTTAAACCTTATCATCTAGATTACAGCAATCTGTGGACAGCTACTGTTGCTGGTTTCATTTAGGAGTTTTGGGGATTTGCTGTGTGAAAAGCCACTGCCTGAGAACTCAGCTGTGCCACACAGGTCAGTGTGGGAGTGATAGCCTTTCAGGAGTTTAAGCATTGCTATTCAGTGTCCAGGAGTAACATAGATCCACTACCCTACAGCTTGTGTATGCCTATATTCTTTTAATCACATTCTTTCTGCAAATTTTATTAATCTTAACATTACACAATAAATTACTGTGGTGGTAAGGCACTGGAATGGGTTGCCCACAGAAGTTGCTCAGGTTGGACAGAGCCTTGAGTGGCATGATTTAGTGTGAGGTGTCCGTTCCCATGACAGAGGGGTTGGAACTAGATGATCTTATAGTCCTCCTCTCCCCCCTACCCTGCAGTGTACTTATGTCATGAAATAACAAATTGTTTTCTACATGTACTGAAAAGGTTTGTGGTTGATCACCTTTCATCAGCTAGTAAATTCAGTCTGCATTGTTTGAAAGGAATATAATACCAGCAAGATGTTCCTTGATTCTCTTGAGTTATAAAAGCTGTGATTTTTCATCAGTGATTGTGATTCAACTTGAAAGAAGTATTTATCTAGGAGTATTGGTCACACCAAATCATAGCAGCTATGTAAAAATTAATATTCAAAAAGCCAACTGTTATCTTTGCTCAGTAGAAATTTAATTTCCTAGTTTCTATTGAATTTCCCTTACTTAAACATATGCAGCTTATCAATTACCTTTATGTCCTTGGGACTACAGTGTTATTCTCCAAAACATTTCTGCTAAATGACAACCCACGTGCTTTGAATAGCTAGCTGTCTGTGTGGAGAAAATGCCCCTCTCCCTGCACTTATTTATTTATTTAAATCAGAAGTAATCTGCTGGTGGGTGTAAAAAAGAAAAGATAAAATCATTTGATATTCTACTTTGAATCTGTATTTGAAATAGTAAGTTCAGGGGAATAAGCCAAAAAAAATGGGTAGTGTTTTCTCCAATTTTTAATAATCATATTAGATATTTAGCAGAGGTAGATACAGAGTTTCATAATTACCATTCATTGTGTATATTGACAGAGATTTGAAAGCTGAAATTCCTTAAGAAGGGAATTTACCTGTATTATGAAAATACAGGTGTTAGGAAATTACATTTTAAAAGAAAGTGAAACCAATTTTTGTATGTGTTCCAAGTCTTTAGTTTAGTAAATTGAAAATATTATTGTTTCCAAATAAAATTTTAATTGCATTATCACTTTTTAATGGGAAACAACACATTTCCATTTCCTGTATTTGAATGGACAATTTTAGTTTATAAAAGCATTTTTTATGAAAAAAATCTCTGAAAAAAGAAGTGTCATTTCTTGGTACTAATTTAATTTTTGATTAATAGAAATTAATATTAAAAACCCATTTCTGAATTGATTCTTATCAGCAGTTGCCTTGGCATTTCCTACAGTGGAATTTTAATGGAATTCTAAGGGTGCTGAAATTGGTGGAAAACTCCTTTGTTTAGGTTGGTTGCAAACATAAATAATATGATTGCAAAAGGTATGTCAATAAAACATTCAGCTTGTAAAGGTTAAAACTGGTAAATTTTGAATGCATGACTTTGTATTAATTTTAAATGCAAATCAGTGAATGCATCCTTTTAATCATTTGCTTTAAAGATTCGGTTGGTATGCAGGACATTAAATCAGTTTCAAGAAAAGTACCATATTTTTAAAATACAAGAAAATGTCTATTTTCCACTTGTAGAATTTTTAATATGGATGTCACAGAACATTTCAGGAGGTGAGTGTGTTTTCATAATGTAGTCTAGAATTAGAAGTCATGTACTGAACAGAGATTTCCACTGTTTTTGTTTTGGATGCTGTTCTAGCTGAAACCAGCATCTACAATTGTTACATTTCTCTCAGGCCTGGAGACGACAGCGGGTGTTACGAGAGTCTTATATGGTTATACTTAAATTTCTAAGGAATTTGTTGAGAAGTTACTTCAAAATATATGGTTTTCTAAGGTCTGGATATGCAGTGCTGTGATTTTTAACTGGCAAGTAAACTAAGTGTTCTCTTGATAAGAAATAGCAATGCTTGAATGATGCATTTTTGCAATTTTTTTTTTTCTCTCAGTGTGTTAGATGACTTGTCATGATTATGATCATACATACACTGCATTTATCAACAGAGAAAATTCTATGTTTGTGTATAAATACATTAACAAAACAATGGTTTTATTTGTTTATAAACAATGTGGACATTCAAGTGCCATTTCTTCTTGAGGTGTATTCATTTATACCTAATGAATGTTTTGCTGGTTCATGATTTGGGAATTACTCTGAAGACATGACAGAGGAGAGGAACTGTCAGATATTTTTTAATTTTTGTAGCAGAGGAGATACGATGCAATTTTATCTAAATACTGTAATAATCAATGACTGAAATAGTTTTGAATTGCTACTGAGCTGAATCATGTGATTCTAGATTACTGAGAACTGCCCAGAAAAAGATTCCACATCACAAAGAGCCTTGATTTAACTGGATGCTGTCTGTGCTCATCCCTTTCTTTCCAAATTAGCATATTAAATTATATTGAAGGCAAAGTATCTCCAAAACTTCAATTTCTGTGGAATACAAAGTGGTAAAATAGAGTAAGATCATACTGTAAACAAGGGAAACCTGGAACTTCTGGATGAGGAAGACTAGGTACTGAGAAAAAAATCTACTCCCTTTATTCTTAGCAAGACAGTCTTTCCTCACAATAGTTCCTTTCAGTCCAGCATTCTTCAGTGGTTTATTTGGTTAAAAGAAATTCTTGAAAATTCTTCATTGAGAACAGAAATCTTCCCTTTCCATCAACTTTGAAATCTGGCCATGGGTCTTCATCCAGTGACAGGGAGGTGTACTAGTTTCCCTAATTCATTTCCAGATCTATGCAGCCTTCCTGCGTCTTCTGGGCTTCCTAGCACTGGCCTGACTTAGCACTCTCAGTCTTTGAAAAGCTTATGCTGTGACTGTGCATTCATAAATGATAAATATGTAGTCCTCTGCTCTACTTTGATTGCCCAACAGACTGTTTAGTATGACATGCCATATAAAATATTTGTACTGTAATTTAAGAACAAATTTTTCATTTGTAACATTTGTCATGTACCTTTTTTTGCTCTCTCATTCTTGCCTAACACTGTAACTCCAGAGGAGAAGACAAGATCTGTGGAAGAGTAAACCAAGCAGCCCTGTAACCTGTCGTACTTTCTAGCAGCTTACTCTCATCTCCCCCAGTTGATTCAGTGACATCTAACAAATCCTATTCCCATAATAGGAAGTTGTGTCTTTATTTCATTAGTGTGCATTGTGGATTTTAGTACAAAAGCATGGAATTAAACCAAAAAGTCAGATTCATTTCAATCTCTATTAGGCACATTGATCCCTTTTCCACCCCCATATTTGGTGGAATGAAAAAGGTGAAAGAGATGTTGACTTTATGTTTGATGGAATTACACAAAATGCTCAAACTCAGACATAAGTTATATTAAAATAATGATAAAAAAAATGTTGCTAAGTATTGCTTTCCATTATATTAACCTAAGTTTTCAACGTTCTTGGCAGGGTGGGCACAAACACCTAGTTATGGACTGAAAGGCCCAAAATTACAAAAGCTGAGAATTTTTATTCTTTTATTTGTTATCTTTTGGAAGATGATGCTTAGAGAGACATCTCTGAAATGGGAGCCCTGTGATTACTTTTTGTATCCCTAACAGCACACAGATTTATACTATTGTGAAAGATACTGTTATGATTTCTATGGCAATACATTGGTTTACACCTTAAGGTTATCTCATGTGGAAAGCACTGCTTTCCACAAGTGTGTTTAATGACTGGATATGTATGAAACATGAATAGCTGCAATACAGGAGAATATTGAAAATTAGACAAAAGTCAGAGTATTTCTGCAGTTTTGAGTCCTCTCAAATGTGGAAGCACTCTTACTTTTGCTTCCATTTATGCAGTATTTGCAGAATATTGTCTGTCTATTACAGAGACTGTTTTCTTTTGCACAGAAAACACAGTTCAAGAAAGAAAACTTTGAACTAATTTAGAAGCCAAAGACATAGATTTAATCCATCTCTATTTCATCAGAGAGAGATTAAATCCAATTTTACCACCTGCAAGACACAAATAAAAGAACACTTGTTAAAAAGTAGATCTCTGCTTATAAACAAGGATCAGATCTTGTTACTTAGCTTAGAGTCTGAAATTTATACCTTGCAGCAAAGTTGAAACCTGTTTAAGAACATTTTCACTAAAGAGTTTTCATTTTCTTAACTAGATTTGTTTTAAAATTAAACTGTTCTTCAGGCATGGTTGTAAGAGGCACCATGACAGAAACTGCAGAGGAACTTTAAATCAGCGCTTCTTATTAATCGAGCATTAAATGAGGATGCTATTTCTACTGTTCCTGATGTTTTTCCATGCTACTTCAAATCAACTTAGATGGCCATATTACAATTCAAAGTAAACTAATTAATATGCTATGTTTTAGTTGCATCTATTCCTTTCCCAAAAGTGTAAGTTACCATAGAAAAACTCTTTTTTCCAGGATAGCTAACAAGAAAATAATAAGGGAGAAGCCATATAGATAGAGAAATTGTTTAGGTGAGTGAAATTGTTCATTACTTTAAGACCTGTGTGCTCAGGTGTAAAGCTTTTACACAAGTTAGTTTTCAGGTATATGTTCCTAATTAAAAATAAGTAAATTCTGGAAGAATGAGAAATAGAAGCAGAACTTTTCTCAGCTGAATATGCTGGTTAAATTTGAGTACTGAAAAGGCTTATATTGATATCCTTGAACCATTAGAACAGATTTGGTTTCAATGTGTCAATGCGTAATGTTTTAAAAAAAGAAACCCAAGTTTTTACTCCAGCAGTGGAACTAGCAAATAGTACAGAAATGACATTTTTTCAGTTGGAATTGTCATAAACTTGTTTTTAAACTGTGACACTGTAGTATTAACTACTGGATGACTAGCTCGCTTTTAATTTATTTTGATGTTTTCCTGCACTTAGTCAACCCAGACTGGTTCAATTGGAAAATCTAGATTAAAAGCAGATCTTGTAAAATTTAATTTTATATATTTCTCAATTTTTCACAGTTCTCTTTGCTTATCTATATTTCTGCCCACTTTCTAGGAAAAAGACTCTAAAACAGTTCTGAAGCTAATAATATGTGTAAATCAAAGTGATGGCAAAGTTACATTGCATTTTAGAAGACATGTAACTGTTGAGAAATACTAAGAAAAAAAAACACCCCTCTAAAAAAACCTCTCCCAGCAATAACTCTGGGGGAAAAAAAAAATAAAAATAATTAAAAAAAAATATTTATTTTTTATTTCTTTTAGATTTTAATTTAACTTAGTGGAGTGAATCTAGACTGAGTGGAGTGAAAAATGATCTTACTTTAGTGGGGTTCAACACAAATAATACTGTCTGTGACTCTCTGTTATCCCAATGCGGGACCTATATTGTTTTATTTTCCAGTAAATGGATGATATAAATCTTTCCAGGTAAGCCCTGTTAACTTAAGTGGAAGCAGCTATAACATACATATAAAAATCTGTACTTAAATAATTATTTCAATGTTATCTGTGAAAGTAGGTGTCTAGCATAATCACACTGAGAATGCGGATTAACCGTTCTCATTATATTTTACAGAGGAAGGAGGAATCAGAAAAGGAAAATAAAAACGAAGGGAACAAAAAAAAAAAAAACCAAAGAAAAGAGAAATAGGAAAAAGAACTCCACAGTAGAATAATTTAGCAAAGACATTAAAGTGGTGGGAAACCCACTAAAACCTCAGCCTGCTTGTTACAAAACCCTTTTCTTCAGTGAGTAATACTAACTGAAGAAGAACAAAGAAGCCTAAAGGACAGTATATGTAAAACTGGCTTCAGAGGTGGTGGAGCTAGCTAGATTATTTTCTTGTTACTTATTCTTACACATGAATAAACTTTCTGAGTTATCCTAAAAATATTTCAAGAAGTGAAAAAAAGAAAATTGTCCTGCATTTCCATTAATTTCAATTGCTTTGCTATATACCTCAACACAAAGTACAGTATTTTTATTTGGTCATGGTTCCAAATGGTACTGAGTTTGGAAAGAACAGAGCCAAAATGAAGGTTATCAGAATGCGCTGATATTTGCTATAGCTAAACTAATTAAAAGTAATGTGAGAGAGAAAAAAAAATTCTTATTAAGTAAGGCTCTTGCTGTGAATTTAGATATGACCTAAGAGATTAAGCTACATTTTTCTATTTCATGTGGTAGTGAGTATGGGGAAAAACACGGGCTGTTAATAAGAATGTGTAAAGGGAAATGACTTTGAATTTTGCTTACTCTTAATATAGAGTTTAATGTTCGCAAAGTAGGATGGGACAAGATAATCTCCATCCTACAATTAGGCAATGAAATCTTAGGTCATTTAAATGGATTTTTAATTAATCTATTAACATGGGGATGAAACCATTAAGAATAATAAGAAATGCAGTGCCCATATTTAAAGGCATGCTTTGGAGTGATTTTAGTGTTTATTATTCCAAAGTCCAACCTCAACTTTGTGAATACATGTTGAAGGAAAACATAATGAAATACATTCGGTTCAAATGGAAAATAAAGAACAGCGCATGTTTATTAGAATATAAATCATTACGCATTAAATAAAACCTTTTAAGACAGAAGTAATTTGAAACAGCATTATGACTTTTCCTGATCTAGAGGCCAATAATTTTTTGTTTCTATTTTATACTGGGTTCTGATTTTGAATTTGGGCACAACGCATACATGGTGTACTGTAAACGCAGCAAATATGTCACTTTAAAAGTGACCTGTCTAGATGAGGATGCATGATTAGTGAAATTCCTCAAAAAACTTAAGCCTGATGTTGGTTGTGAGTTTCGGGAAGTACCTTGTCACAAAATGGATAGCTATGCTATTGAAATCTGTTCACGTTACAAAAATCAGGAGGCATGTTAAAGCACAGGAATATTAAAAAGAACTTAGAGGAAGAATTATATGATCTTGAAGACTGAACTAATCGAAACAGGATAGTTTTATAGTAAATGTTCAAGGTCACAGACTTCATTGGCTCTAAAGTGAAAATTGAAAACAACCATGCAGAATGAAATAATTGGATTATTAGTCACTAAGGTGTAGGAAGCAGAGACTTTGGTTACCTTCTACCTATTTTTTATAGACATGGTAAGTATCTAGAGTCTTAGATCTTAGTTTCAGTTGCCCACAAACTGAATAGGTGCTTTGTGCTATTATAGATACGATAGGATATCTTGCTTGGTCTGCAGGTGCCACTCCACCTCATGCTGGTCTCTCACAGGATCTTTGTAATATCCTGTCAACCCCATGCATCTGAAATGATGTTAAATGTCTCTGTTTAGGTGACTGAACTAATCTTTTAAAGAAGAAGGTGTCCTGTTAGTCTTGTGTCAGGTTCGGCAGACTACATACCTATGTTGGCAAACCTAGAGCATTGTAAATTAATTGGACAGGTATGTTTCACTAACCAAATCCTGCATCTAATAGCTGACAGGGTCTGTAGGCACCAGTGACTTGAGATCATTGCATGTAATGGAAGTAAATATTGAGCATAAAGGAAGATGCCTACCTGAACTACTTTATCCTCAGAACAAGTTTCCATGTAGATTATTATGATCACAATTGTGATGTCAGTGGAAAAGCTGAATCCCTGAAAAATGCACCGGTAATAGTCTAGAATGCATCTTGTATTTTGGTTCTCACATGGTTTAGAAAAAAGAGTCCAATTAGTGTTAGTTATTTCTTGCTGTTCTTTTCCAGAGGTGGGACCGATGTAGTAGAGCTTACCAGAGGACAGTGAAAATGTAATCATAAGTTATATTCTGGCTCTTCGAATGCATCAGAGGTAAAAACACCAAATAGAGACATTATCTACTGCAACCTAAGAACAGCTGTGCATAAGCATATAATAATTAAATTTTGGCTGGAAATCAGTGGAAATTCTGGAGCTCCCAAATAAAGAAAGTACCAGAATATTAAAATAATGAGGAGGAAAAAAAAAAAAAAAAAGCTGTTTTTTGGAAGCATGTTGATTAACTTAAGAAAAGCTGGCTAAAGTAACAGGGACAGGACTGGATGCAAAATATTTGCCACTATATTCTGCACTTTTTGGTTGGAGAACTGTTTTTCACGTGGTAGAATCATGGTGCATCATACCTCAAAGTTCAGGAGCTAGCATTTACCTATCCTTCTGTTTTGCAGAAGTATCATCACCTCAGTCCTTCTTAGTTTCCTCTTCTGTTACATACCTCTTGGCCATGTTTTTCTTTCAAACTGTTGAACAAATTGACATAACAGTTAAACACAGGCCATTTTTTTTTTCCCTTAAACTTCTATGTAATATCAAATTCAGTGCTTTAGAATCATATATAAAAAAAAAGTTCTGCTTCTTCTGTAAATATTCTGTCATAAAAGATAGTACCTTTCAGTGCATACATGCATTCTCTTGATTTATAACCTCAGAGCATTACAGTCATGACAATATTACTGCTGTGTTTGATGACAGACTACTCTGAGCTTCTGGACCAAACCCACTGAAATCTTTCTTCTCACTCTATAAATACATATCCCATGGCATTCTTCTTATATGATCAAGAGCTTCAATGACTAGTTTACTGTTTACTGTAGAGAAATCTGTTCCTATACTTTAAATACAATTTAATCTTATAATTTCTCATTATACACATGGAATGCAGTGTTTTCCACTTCCAGCATGCTCTTTTGTCTAAACAACTTTTCATATAAGAAACAAAAAGTGACTGATTGTCTTCTGTGGCTTTGATACAATTTTTCAAGATAAGGAGGGATAGAAACTAATTTATAACTAAGATATAAACAATGTACTGTGTTTTCATGTCAACAAGTTAGAAATAACTAGCATGATGCAGTAGTTAAACAAATGGGTAACTTGCCATCATTTGTAACATCATGTGCAGCAGCATTCCATGCACAATGTATACTTACATATATATACATGAAAAAAATATTTTAAAAATTCAAGGCATATTTATTAGTTTTCATGAACTGAACTTTCCAGTTAATGCATTTATGTATTAAGTATCAAATTAAGCTAAATGTTAAGCTGCGTTTTTTACCTATGATATTGAGAAGGTGGTAGTATAACCTTTTAGAACTGAAATAGAAAAACCTGTCAGCTTTAAACTGAAACAGAAGAGCCTCAAAAGGATCTAAATTCAATCAATACTTTTGCTAATTTTTTGTGTGTATGTATAACTATTAATTTGTCACCTCTCCAAGGTTGTGCAGTTCTGAATGACAAGCTAACAGAAAATACTGATCAGATGTTTGCCCTCCCACCAGTTTCACCAGAAAAAAATGACATATAAACAAAAATGAAAATGCTGTGGTAAAATTATTTATAGTACAGTGTGATTCTGTTACATGATTTCATCTTTGTTAGCATTAAAACATTCTGACATTTCCTAATTAATGTTATTATATATGCTAATTTTTGGTAAGAGGGGTCTAAAGAGCACAGCTGAGAACATTTTTTCATGTTTGCATAATCGCTTAGAGCAGCTGTATACCTTAGTTCTTCAATACAAAACAGTAAATACCAGTTAAGCCAGATAAAGATTTGCTAGTGCCATTTCCAATCAGTAGATGACTGAAATTATCATATATAAAAATACATTTGTTTTCTTAAGAAATTAGAATCAGTATATTTTTATCACGTAGATAGCTTCAAATATGTGTCTTTTATGTACCAAGAATCTGACAGTCCTTTTGCTTTTGTTTTGTTTTTGACAGTCCTTTTGGTTTCCTTTTGTTTTGCTGTGTGGTTGAGATGAAGCTTAAATACCTGCAGTGTAACAAGACATCGTTGTCATTAATTTTATATTCGATAAATTCATATCCTGCAGGTTTATTCTACTGGATACTTTTAGGTCTTGAAGACTGTGAGATGAGAAATAAAGATTGGACTGCATGTTCTGTGCACAGTTAAATGAAATGTTACACATTTTACCACCTTTTCTGAAAAAGCTGCCATATGATATGCAGAAACAAGGTTCCCTGTCTTAGGGCACAGCCGTTAATAGGATTCCTGGTTACTTTTTAATGAGCAGCATTATTTGGAAACCCCTACATTAACACACTGCTGCTGGGCCCCCTTTTCTGTGTGATGTGGATACCTTTGTAGGGAGCTCTGCCAGAAATTTTTCCTAACTGCTGGAAGCAGCCTGGCTGCCTCCAATCACTGACGCAGAAGG
>JBCJKH010027837.1:0-27104 GCA_039877255.1 Loriculus beryllinus | reverse complement strand
GCACTGGAATGGGTTGCCCAAGGAAGTTGTGAATGCTCCATCCCTGGCAGTGTTCAAGGCCAGGTTGGGCAGAGCCTCGGGTGGCATGGTTTAGTGTGAGGTGCCCTTGCCCATGGCAGGGGGGTTGGAACTGGATGATCTTAAGGTCCTTTCCACCCCTAACTGTTCTATGATTCTATGGTCCTGCAGTGGTTCCTGTAGGCTGTAGTATAGGGCAGTAGGTACCACAGGACCTGTGAAAGGGAGCATTTCTCCTGATTATTGCCTGCTAATCCTGCTCAGGTGTGGTTCACATTCCCTCAGCTGTATGACATCAATGGAGATATGTACGCTGTCTGCAGAGCAACTAGATCAAGATCCACCTACAGACTATGTATCATCAATTCATTATACACTGCGTTTGATCAAACAGATAACTCAAGCTGATATAAATTTGCTAAATATTATGGTTGATCTAAAGCTACATATCTCAAAGAAAGATACAGACCTGGAAGTGTAACCAAGATCAAATAAAGAGGAAAAATCTCAGAAATTATTAATTTACTGAAATTATCACACACTTTGGAACACATTATTGGCATTAAATAGCTAAAATAGAGGTGAAATGTCCGTTCTACTCAAAGTGCAAAGTAATTAATGCAAGCAACAAGACTGAGTACAGCCACCTCCTTGGTAGCTAGGTCCTACCGCAAAGAAACCATCTCTGGCTCAGGAAGTACTTGAGACATCAGAGGCAAGAGGGGAGTGGGACAGTCTCCATGGAAGGATCACTGTATGCTTGATCTAGTTTTCAGTCTTCCCTAAGCAGTGTCTATTGATGACCATAGGAAGAATGCACCAGGCAAGACAGAGCTTTGGCTGCTCATGCTAAGACTGTATTTATGCTTTTGTTTCTGGCATGGGTTTTTTTGATTAGTTTAAAGCCAGGTGTCTTGTAACAGCCAGGAAACAAGGAAAAAGACCTGTAAAGACCTAAGGAGATTTCTTTCAATGAAGTCACCAGGAGTGAACTGCAGAAATTTAACTTGGAAAGTAGGTGTGTATGTCTCCTACAGTAGTCACAGCAAGATGAATAAAATGCATCTGTTTATATGCATGCTGCTGTTGGGTGAACTCCACATACTCTGCAATATTATGGGCTTGGTTGGTGGTGACCATCAAGAAACATTTATTTCGTCTTGCTCTGTAGTTTTCCTTCAGCACAGGCCATTTTCTTAAGGGCTGGGGAAGCTTCAAGTAGTATAAGGTCACAGGAAAGCAGGATGTGGTCCTGTGTAGCTTCTCCTCAGTCTGTCATTCAGGTCAGCCAGGAGTATAGAAATGGCTAGTTGTTCTAGCTTAGCAGAAAAACTAAGCTTGAGAAACGTACCTGTGGAACATCTTTGGCTTCCTAACGTCCATTCTTATGACCAGAGCGTAATTCAAGGTTCACTCATTTTGTTCATGTCTGTCATGATCTGAAATCTCACAGATGAGAAGGTGAGGGAACAGAAGGCAGATTAACAGGCAAAGAACTGGGGGTAAGTGTTGGAAGAGAATATGGAGCTTTAGTGGATGGAAAGGATCAACAGAAATGCCTAGTAGAGTGGAGAGGATGATTGGGTGTAAAAGGTGAGTAACAGATGGAGAAAAGGATTTAAGAACTGTGGGTAATCTGAATTCCTCTAAATTCTGCATGTGCAGGGCCACACAAAACTATGTACATTTTATGGAGGACCCAGAAGGAATGAGGTGTGTGGAGCAGTACTGATGTCTTAGATTCACATCTGTGAGGTGTTTGCATTCAGGTGAGATAAGGGGCTGCTGTGCTCTCTGTTACAGTGCCATGCTACACCACAGCCTTATCGCCGTCCTCACTCCCCAGTCAGCATGCGGGGCTGCATCCCATGACAGCAGTGAGGAACTTGGTAGGTAACAAAGGCACTGGCATTATTACTTCTCCTTTGCATAAACATGCGAAATTAAGGGTAATTGTCTGTGGTGAAGAAAGTAATGTTTAATTAATGGCTAAAGGAGGTGCATGCTTCTCTTCCAGACATCAAGTCCCCCCTGCCATCAGGTCAGCCAGGGCTGTTCTCTCTCACCTTATGGTGGGGAGATGGTCATGGCACCATGGGCTCACTACAGAGCTGGAGGTCAGCATTAGGGATCCTGCATTACTGATGTACTTCAGGATCTGGGCATCCCTCTCAGCCTGGTTCTTCTCTCAGTCTTGGAGATTAAGTGCCATCAGCAAGTGATGGCCGCTTCACAAAGTCTTTGGTGTTAGTCAACAAAGCAGGAGGGGCTGTGAAGGTGAGGAGAAGCAGCATCAGCATTCAAGGATGGTGAGTAGGCAGGAGCAAAGACAATGCCTGTGCTCAGAGGCCACAAATACTCAAAGCAATCCAAATGCTAAGCAGACCAAATGCTAAGATATACTCTAGCTTCTCTCCTGCAGACCTGCTGGATAGCACTGCTGCTCAGAGAAACAGCACTCATTAGTCAGCTGCAGTGAGGCTCAGGCACTTTGAGGTACCGTTGGTGCAAGGTACCAAAAGCATACTGATATGTCCAAGCACTTACACTGCTCTTGGCAGCTGGCTGCTCGCTGGAGAACCTCACACACAAGATTTTTTCTGGCCTGGTCCTGTACGCTGTCGTGAGCTTTTTAACACCCCAGGCTTCTAATGATTTTTGCAAGGAGGGACATATTCCTCCATTCTTCCACTTCATCCTTCCCAGGGCTGTCAGTACAATATGCAGCGTGGCAGGATCCATGGTCTCAGGGGGTTTGGTCTCCTCACCTAGCACATCCCACAAAGCTCTGCCTGGGATGAGCTCTCCTTTCACGCAGACTTGGTAGAAGGGTTAAGTAAGAATCAATCATGTATGGGTTTGCTTTGGAAAAAAATGGTACTGAGTGGTAGTTCTCTTTATTCTCAAGAGCTTTTCTCCACCAAATGGTTGATGCAGCATTTAACAGAAGAGTAGCATGACACTTTCTAACAAGAAAATACTATAAATATATGCGAAGGATGTTGAAAATTGATGCTGCCATTACAGAGCCATCTAGGCTCCAGTGTAATATGACAATATTGAGCAACCACTGCGTAGACAATTGGCCTGTTAATAAGCTGGCTTGCAGCATTGCTGCAGATGCTGGCAGGCCCCAACACTAACCTGCATTGCAAAATGTTTGCAAATGCAAACCAGAAAACTCTGATTTTGAGCTGTGTCACCATTCCACTTAGTACCTTAAAAATGGACCTTCCATCCTCTTCTGAGATGTGTGATGAGGAGGATACATATCAGAACTACAGCCTTGGCAGCCCCTCTCTGTTTGGAACAATTAAGCGAGAGAACAAGACAGAAAATCAATACTGTTGAGGATTAATGAGCCAAAACATGTGCTTCAAGAGAAAATGTTTGCAGTTTTTCTTTAGCACGTCATGAATCCTCATGTAAGATAGCTACAAAGGGAATGAGCGGCAGAAAGACATTCATTCTGCGCTATCCCCACTGTCGCAGCAAAGGGTAACACAATCAGGCAGTGTGGAAAAAACACCGTGAGTTTTTTAACTTGATATTAGAGTTAGGAGGGAGGTTTGGCTTATTCACCCCTTTTCATGTTGGATTTCTTCTCGGGGGGGTTGTAGATATTTTGCTGTGATTTCTGTCTGCTGCGTTTGAACTGCGATGCTGACTTTTCCAGCCAGCAGAGACAGCTGCATGCATTGTGTCTCTCTCTGCTCCTTTTGCATGTAGCAGAGCGTCTGTACGGGAGAGCTGCACGTCCAGTGGCAGGTGAGAGTCAGGACTTGTTGCATTGGTTTGGTACAAAACAGAGAGCACGCAGGCTGATGTTTTTTAACCAGTTATTCTTAGAGCCTTGCAGCACTGTTCCTCCTCGGGAGAGCCTTGCAATGCTGAAAATAGACAGACGATGGCACTGCAGCACCGCCCGGCCTCTCCTCCTGCTGCCACTGACGCTAATCTGCAGAAACAACTCATTCCCAGAGCTCTGACCTCTTAACTTCCAGTTTCACCTTACTAAGGGCCGTTTTGCACCCGTTCTGTCTAGAAACAGCATTGTGCATGGACCTAGAGAGCCCCTCTCCAGCTTTAATATTGGGTGCCTTGCCATGTACAGATAGGTTCATATTCCCTTCACTGCGCCAGGTTGTACAAGGGAAATGCTCGCAGCCTCGCCGTATAAGACAGACTTTCTTCCCCCTTGATTTCTGCATCTTTCCCAGTGCTGCTCATCTGTCTTCATCAGGGACTGTTGTATACGACAGGGGTGATGTTTTACCATCACTTTGTACAACAGTTAGTATTTCTCCTGACACCGCTTAAGACCACATTTTCTTTTTACACAGCTACATCACATTGGCAGCATATAATCATCCCGTAATCACCTCACGCACAGGTCTTTCTCTGCTTCACTCTGTTCTAGCAGATGAGTTCTCCATTTATAGAAAAAGGTTTTGTCATCAGTTCCTTCTTGCAAGACCCTGAACATCGTACTACTGAATTTCATCTTATTTTTATTAATACTCCAGTCCTCAAGCTCACTCAGTTGACTGCATCACCAATTCCTCTCTCCTACCTTTGTGGCGTCAACAGCTGCCATTAATAATTCCCTTAATATTTATTTCAGATCATTAATGCAAACATTATTCATGACCACCTCTTATGATCTCCATTAACAACTGTTGCCTGACATGGTATTTCCTACCTTAACACAAGCCATTGCCACATGTCCCTAACCAGCTCCTTATCAGTTATGCAGTTATACAGTTCCCTATTGATACAGTCTCTTGTGGCTTGCTCCCAAATGAAGCCTGAACAGAGGTGACCTGTTACCCCAATTTTGATCAGGGCAGTGTCAGGTGAATTCAGCAAATCCAGTCTCCACATTACTGTAGCCATTTCTTTCAATTCCCAGAAGGAAATTTCACAGGGGAGCCCTGGCCTGGATTGCCTAGGATGAAATTGCTCTCGGAGTAAAGCTGCCCACATTCTGTCCCCAGCTAGGCAGTAGAAAAGGATTAACCCCACTGGTGTCCACAATAGAGGAGAGTGCACTTGCACTCAGGTATCCAAGGATGGACCTCAAACACACCATTGGTCTTTTCTGATTTAGGTGGCCTCCCTAAGAGGGTAGCTGGAAAACTAGCAGCATCCCTCCTCTGCTATGGTGAACAGGTAGCTTCTCAGCTGCAGGACTGCCTCACACCTCTCCACGCTGGGAGCCTTGGCTGTTGGGAATGGCCAGCCCCACTGCAAGAAACCATTTTACTCGGCGCAGTTCTGCTGTTAGAACTGTCACTCTCCATGCAGCGGGGTCAGAGCCCTGAGAGGCTTTGCCCCCAGGGAAGTAATAGTGGAGCAGCCAGCCCTTCCCACCTAGCTCCCTTCTGCTCTCCAAGGAGCTGGGAAATGTGGCAACAACTAGCTAACGTGCTGGGCCCTGTTCTGCCCCCACTGGAAGGGAAATCTCTTTGCTCCTATACAACAGCCAGCTGATAGACAGACCTTCAGGCGTGTCATGTATTAGTGACAGCAGTCAAGTCCTGCTTTGGTCACAGGGAAGGGGAAAGTGAGGCACAGTGATTTGTTCAAGGTCATCAAGCAAAGGCAAGAATCAAAGATAAATACAATGGTCTCTATGGGGAGGGTGAGTACACAGGGAGGGTGAGAATGGCACAGTTCCTTCTCTTTCACCTTCTTATTGCAACGTGAGTCCACCCAAGAACTGCACTGTGAGGCATGCTTGGGTTGACAGCAGCTAAATTACCCCCACTGAGATTGGGACTGTGATGCACACACATACTGGCATGCTGCAAGCATACAAAGAAAGGAGTTGGCTTAAGTTTTAAACCATCTCTGGAATTTTAGACCAGTGTGCTTCCATCAAACTGGTGGGTTCTGCTTTGAGATTTTCCAGTCAGTAGGGAGCACACTTCCTTTACTTTTCAGCAGCTCTGCTGATCATATCCAATAAAAGCCTCTGCATTTCAAAAGAGGATATAAATGAAATGCTTGTGATGCGGCTGCGCCAGCTAGACAGGGAGCTCACTATGTGAAAATAACTTTACAGTTGCATTTCTGGTAGGGACTGGCTTGCATGGATTTGTGGCAAACTCTTCACCATGGCCCAGGGACATGATTCTGATCCCCACGCTCTGGGACTGCCGTTTAATTAAGTAAAGTGTTGCACAGCTTAAAATCTTTATAGGATTTAATTTTTAGAATATGTAGAAATTTCTAGCCTAATGTACTTATGATTCAAATATATGCAGTTAATTGATGTTTCCTGTGGCTTCCAGATGGTCTGAAAGGAACATTTTATATTGGCTGATTACTAGCACAAGAAAGAGATTTTAGGAAGGAAATGGAGCACTTCAACCTGAGACAAGTATTTGTAATAAAGCAGACAGGGAGGTCACGGAGAAAAGGATAGGACCGTCTGGGTGTTGTATTATGCCATAAGGATGTCATTCCTGCCCTGGTTCTCCTCTTAAATGATTTTTAGTATGGGGAAAGACAGAGCCAGTTACAACCAATTTTTTTACCTGGTAGGAGAGGAAAACAGCTGCTGCAATGATTAAACTGCCTACATGGAAATTACAGACAACTTAGGCATCTGTTTCTCCATAAAGGAAAGAAACGTGATGGGGGTGGGATTGATCCTGATGTTGTTGGTGGACAAGTATCACCCCACATCACCAACAGCTTGTCCCATTTACATCCAGCCTACAGCACTTTCCCCATGTTGTAGTCTTTTTCCCTCCTCCTTCCAGCCAGCCTGTAAGGTCATGGGTAGACTCCATAACCTAAGCCAAAGTGACGAGGCACCAGTGACTTCTTCCCTTTCTTGGGAAGCTCGATTGACTTCTTACAGACAACATACGACGTAAGAACAGATCCAGTCAAGCTGATGTGTGCAACTCTCACAGGCCTTGCCTTGCATGGCTGGCTGTAGTAACCTGTTTTTCTCCAACCTCTGATAACCTTGCTCAAATAAGCTTTGTGAAAGGTAGGACATTGGAAAGACATTCCAGATTCATTCTATGCTTTGCTCTACTTTTCCTCAAATTTGCTCCTTTCTGTTCTTCTTTCCTTTCCATCACTGGCAATTCCTACCCGCTCCAGTTTCTTCAGACTTATTTTAGGGTCAGCTGTGAAGTACAATTTACTGGAAAGGCTCTTGTCAGCATGTTCAGGAAAGAACTGAGAAGCTAACACTGGAGTTAGTGCCAGCAAGGTAAAAATCACTCTTGAAAATCCTTCTTGCTTGTTGCTTGTCTCTGGAGGTGCCTGTTCTCCAATGACATCACTGTTCTTGGCACAAACATTTTGAAGATACTTAAACCTCATTCTTGTGGTATACTCAGAGGCACTCTCTACCCTGTATCTGGGCTTTATGTTTCTGAAATGAGGTGGTATCAATTACCCTCCACTAACGCACCAACAGTGAACAAGTAATCACAACAGGCCTGACTTTCTAAGCAATGAAATGACTGTCACTAGCCCTGAGTGAACACAGCAGGTTTGGCACAAGCTCTATCTGTCAGAAGAGGAATACAGTCAACACAGCTTGAAATCACTCCTAAAGACACAGCAAAGTGAAAAATTTAAATATTCACAGAAAACTATTTGAAGATTCATTCACATGAATGAATTTTCCAGATGTACTCCATGTTTACTGTTGGGGTGGTGAGGCACTGGAATGGGTTGCCCAAGGAGGTTGTGAATGCTCCATCCCTGGCAGTGTTCAGGGCCAGGTTGGACAGAGCCTTGGATGACATGGTTTAGTGTGAGGTATCCCTGCTTATGGCAGGTGGGTTGGAACTGCATGATCTTAAGGTCATTTCCAACCTTAACTGTTCTATGATTCCATGATCCTGTGCCCTAGAAGTACTTGATTGCGCAGTTGAAGAACAGAACTACCTGACCTATCTTCCCTGTTAAGCAATTCAGTTTAAAGCTTGAGCCTGGGGTATTAGGTAGTCTCACTGTACACGTACTTTTAAAAGGTAGAATCACATTCATGAAACAGGGTCATGAAGTGTAATTCAAGCAACAAACCCCAGGAAATGCCAGTTAGATCACAGATCCCCTAAGATAGAAGGAGCCCTAGTTCTTCCCTCAGCTAGCGGTTTGCTGCAAGTATTTCAGGCTGCGCTCTGCACAGTGAATCACACAGCTTCTATACTCATCTGCACCCTGGGTCACTCAGTGGGGATTCCTTCACTGCAGCCATTCAAGGCAAGATTCTATAATAAACCTTACTATTAATACTTCCCTGCTCTGTTGCAACTTTGCAAGCATTTTGCAGAGTACCATTCACCTAGAGAAGGGTGAAAAAAGTTTGGACAAGTTTGCTTTACTCTTGTATGTATTTGCTTGCTATCAAACCATGTTAAAGGGTTTAGTGGGTTTTTTTTAATACTACAGCCTAAAAAGAGCCTTCAGGAAAAACACAAGAATGCATTAAATATCTGGAGTATTTTTGTAGGGCTTTAAACAGGGAAAAGTATAATATCTTTAAATCTTGCAAGCATGATGATGCACACAGGGGCAGGAGAAGTTAGCATCTAAAAGCAGGTGCGTTTTTGCTGTGTTACCCTTCAGGGCTCTGGTTGTCTCCTGATATTTCAATTATGTCACTAGGAACAGAGTAGAATGTGGGTGAGAGGTGTACCAGGTCAGTGCAAAGGTTTGCTGTCTCTCCAGATCAGTTATTAAACCAGCCCTTTGGCAGCAGCTCATTTATCCAGCTTTTGCTCTCGTTTTTGACTGGAGACCTGCTGGGAACCAGGGTGAAGACCCCTAACTTGTAATGTGCAGCAAGTCATATATGCCCTTTTAGTCCTGTCTGGCTGAGTGGGAGTTACAAAATGGGTCTCCATTAAGATGTTTCTAATTGAATTGGTCTGTTAGAGGAAGGCAACTTCCTTGCTGAAGCCTTTAGCCTCAGTCTCATTTGTTCCTTGCCCTCAATTCCTGCAGTCCCCTGCTCGGGCAAAGCAGCAGATGCAGGGGTCAATAGCTGCCTACGCAGCCACCTGCCCTGCTGCCCTGCAGCTCCTGGTACTCAGTAGCTCCTGACACAGGCAGCATCCTCCAGCTCACTGTTCTGGAGAGGACCCTGCATGGCAGAGCAGCTATGGAGGAAGAGAAGGGGTACCTTTTTCTCCTCTAGTGTTATCATGCTGGGCAAGATGATGTGCCTGTCCATCCAGGCAC
This sequence comes from Loriculus beryllinus, assembly GCA_039877255.1. Lineage (NCBI taxonomy): Eukaryota > Metazoa > Chordata > Aves > Psittaciformes > Psittacidae > Loriculus > Loriculus beryllinus. Next base: position 17,867 of record JBCJKH010027837.1, on the reverse strand, counting down.
AACTGGAGGTGAGCCATGTGCTTTGCCCCAGCATTACTGGATTTCTTTTCGTTCAGACACTGAGGAAATTTGTCTTGGAGTGCTTTCTCTTTCTTTGTACCCAGATGCCTCTTAAGCCAACGCAAATCTGAAGTCAGTCCATTAACTGCAAAGGAACAACAGGCAGTATTGAGACAGCAGGTTTGCCCAAAAGCAGAGTGAAGTCCGTGGAGCCCACGTGAATCTGGGGATAGGTGAGGTTCCTGCAGATTTAAGAGTTGCATCACAAAGGCTGGGCCAGGTTATCTGTCCTTTCCATCCAGCTCCAGAGGAAATAGGGAACAGCTTGATCCTTTAGGGCTGACAACCCTCCTTGGCATGAGGCTGACCACAGAAAGCAAGAAGGAGGTAATGCCAGCTATTATAGCAGTCCCAAAATAGAGTCTGTGAGGAGGACACGTGGCCAGAAGCTGCTGAGCCCTGCCTGGGCTGCAGTCAGTTGCTGTAGCCCAGAATAGAGCATTGCACTGTGGCTGCTACAGGGCTGCTTGGGAAAGGCAGAACAGCACTTCTTGCTGCCATCACCCAGCCTGTGCACATGAAAAAGGGAGTTTGCTGGGAGTCCAGTACTGTGTTTATGCACTGGGTGGTAAGGATCACAAAGCTCAGAGAGTCCAGCAGATACTAAACCAGCCAAAGGTTCTGAAACTGGAGACATAGGGTCCCCTGTGATTGGAAGAAATCATTCTTGTAAAGAAGCATTAATTTTGCAAAGTACCAGCTGCCTTGCCAGCTACTCTGTTGTTCCTCACAGCACCAAATTGGACCACTTTGCTGAGCATCTGAAGGCCTCATGGGCCTGTGAATGTTGGTAAAACACTTTCATGTCTTACCTTCAGATCCTTCACAGGCAGGAGGTATCACTAATGGGGTGTCAGTCAGCGACCCCATGCCTGATTTGCCTCATTGGATTAGCAGCACTTTCCGTACTCTTTAGTGGTTTTGGTAAGTAAAAGCACTAAGGGACTCAAACATGCCCAGATTGCCTGGACTAGGACACAGCACCGTGTATTTGCTTAAAAAAGTCTATTGCCCCTTCCCTGACTCTGCCCTATCTTTATCTTTAGCCTTTTTTAGGGTCAGGTCACTTCATCTGTGAGGTTGCCTTTGTGTTTAGACTAATGCACTGTTACTGTTGTCATGCTAATTCTAGTTCCTCTTGCTTTCTAATGCTGCAATACGGTGTGGTGCTGAATCTCTGGTTCTCTGTGCACACACCATTTTTTAAATCAAATTAGAATGGACTTCTCCAGAAACTATTCCTCTCTGCCACATGAAATACAGACATGAACTGGTCCGATTAAATAATCCTGCTGTTGGGTAGCTTTTTGTAAGAAATTCTTTCCGGCTTGAAATGTATGTGCACTTGAACTTGGTCCAAAGAGTCGTCTCAACCCTATAGGTTCACCTGCCTGCTCCTGCTTAACTTGTACAGGGAGATCCCAGCTGGAATTTGGGTCCTTGCATAACAGAGCAACAGCTGCTGCTGGCCTACACCACCTCGTCCCACTGTTTGTCACAGAGATTGTGTTCCCACCAGCCAAACCTTGCTGCACAGGGTCAAGTGTGGCCTCTCTGGTGGGTCGTTGATAGAGAGAAGAGTGGGAACTGCTGGTGCCTTGTCTGTGGATTCTGGAAGTAGGAGTTGGTACAGGATGAGACAAAGGACTGGACAATGAAAGGAGTGGTTTGGGATGAAGTTCATCTCTTTCCGTGATCTGGATGGGACTCTTGCTCCTGTGTCGTGGTTTAAGCCCAGCAGGCAACTCAGAACCATGCAGCCACTGAACCCAGGACATGCTGTTACTGAGCATCAGCAGTGGCATGTGTTTCTTCAGAAGTATATGCTAATTGAACCTTTTAAGTCATCAGCAGTTCAGTTTTATTATAGCTAGACACAGTGGGCACCACTCTCACTGTCTGACTCTGCAAACAGTCCCAGCCATGGTGACCCTACAGATCACAGAGTAAAACATGGCTTCAGCTAAAAGCTTTTTGGTGGATTTAGGTTTTTCTCTCAGTCAAGTTTAAATTAGTTAGGGCTGAGGTGACATCATTTTATTTATTCCTAGCTATAAATCTCTAAAGTTTTCTTTAGTTAAAGCCAGATTCTGCTGCCGTTGCTTCTGTTGAATTAACCTGGAGTCAGATGGGTGCCACAGCTTGAATATAGCCTGTATATTATGGATTCCTTGGGGGCTGAAAGTCTCATATCATTCATCTGTGAAGTGCTGTGGTGCTGTATAAACAATACATAAATAAAATTTTTAATCTTCCTTTAATTTTTATTGTCTTACAGATTGGATAAAGCAGTATTGCCCTGTGTTGTAAGAACAACAATGTCACAGACTCTCTGGGAGTTACACAGACAATATTATGCACCTGATTTAGCTAATTAACCAAGGAGAAAGCGGGTTGCGAATGCAGTGTTTGCTTCCCACTGGCTTCTTACATGCTGTGCCTATCAAAAGAGAACAGCAAACATGTAGAGAAATGAAAAAAGCCTCTTTGATTGTGTGGACTTTCTAATAAGTGGCACTTTGCATTTTGTAGATCAAGGTCTAGAAATAACACTGGCAGTAATTATGCACATGTGCCATGTCACCTTGATGCACTGGTATGGAATTGAAGGGAAGAACAAATTTACATAACTAATCACTGACAAACAAGATAAAGTGATTGCTATTAGCAAGTTAACTTTTCTCTACAATTACCACCCTGTGCTATCTGAGATATCCCACTTGGTATCTCTGTGAAGAACAAGGAGGGCCTGCTGTGCTTCAGATATCACCACACTGCCTTTCTCGTGGCAAATCATAGAATATCCTATTAATTTACTTTTCACCCTTGGCTGTGAAACTTGGAATCATCCCATGGGAAGAAGCAGAGAAAACAAGCCTCTCTCCCTCTGGCATACATGTGGATGGAGATTACGTACAAATATAAATCGCAAAATTTGGTGGATGGTCTGAAAAACTGGGCTCATTCAGAACACAACACATGGGAGACCCAAAACAATAAATGATCATAAGTTTTACACGGGTTTTGAAATTGGATTATTTAATTCTGTTTAGGTTTCTAGGGGACACATTTCCATGCTTTCCTCTGCAGCTACTAAGCCTGGAAACGCTCTGTATTTAGCCCTGAAATTTTCCAGTCAGTAACTGGGATCTCAGCCGTTGATGTGCTGGCATTAAGTACTGTGAATCTTTAAACCAGACATTTCTTGCTTCTCAAAGAGGGTGTGCTTCTCTTTGTCAGCTGGATGGCTCTTGTCTCTTGCAAACACACATCTTGTTGAGAAGAAAGTGGCACAAGTTGATATTTCTGGAAGTGCATGTGTGCAACTGCATAGATTGTGGATGGGATTGCTGAGCTCATGCTGGTTTTGTGTCAATAACGATCATCCTGTCTCCCTCTGGGTGCTGCTTTATGTGCCTGACTTTTTACATTTACACTGTGAAGGGCAATGGTTTCTGCCTGCTTGCCAACCAGATTCTTTACCTAAAAGCATCCTGCTTGCCTATTCCTATGGTTCCCTCCTTCCTCACATCACTTAGATGTGGCTATTCAAGAGACCAAGGGCTCATAAAAGTTTAGTCTCAGGTGAGTGTTACCCTCTTCTCTAGAGTGAAACAGCTGGAAATAGTGCGAGATGCTGCCTAGGACCTCAGCTATATGGCAAGCTCTGAGGAGGCACATCTAGCTAAAGGGCTTTCCTGGTTTGCACCACTGGGTCTGGGAAATTTGCTTTGTAACGTCCATCTTAGTAAGGGCCACAGCAGATGGGGCTGTAAAGATATGCAATAGAAGCAACTTCATGGAGTCTTTCTGAGTCTTTTTTATTTATTTATCTATTTATTTACTTTATTTCTCTGTTTTTATTCTGAGCTCTGCTCAGAAAAATGGGACTTTAAAACCCATTCTTTGAAAATGAAAAGAATTAGGCCAAAAATATTTCATTAACTACACCACTATTTTTTTCTCTTCTATCTGGAGCAGTCTTCAAAGACAGGGAAGGCAACTGTGCACAATTAGCACAGATTATGCCAGATAACTGAAAAGCAAAAATGGAATTGAAGAATAAATTGTAGAGCTGAAGAAAAGGTCTTCCTTGCCACATAAAACCACAGAGAGAAACCAGAGGATAAGTCTAGGGTGACACAACCACTGTGGCTTGTGCCCAAAGTAACATTTGGGCCTGAAGATTGTGTTTGCAAAATGTGTTCATGAGGGTAGCCTGGTTCGTCTCACCTTCACATCTGCCCAAAGGTTCAATCTTCTCTGAGCCAGTCATGATGGCAAAGCCCCTCTTTGTCTGGAGACTGCAGAAGAGTACCAGGGCAAAAGGGGTTATGTTATGGCGAGCCAGGAAGCCTGGGCAATGACTGCAAGCATTCATGTGCTTGAGGTGGCCTTTTGAGCTGCATGAAGTTCAGTTGCCCTGCCCAGGGAGCTTTGCCTCTGAGCTGGAAAGACTCTAGAAAACATCAAAAGTGTGAGGAAAGGTCCCACCACAGTAACGTGGTATCCCAGAGGCTTCAACAGAAGATCAGGAAGTGTGTTCTGTCTAGCATGAGGAGATGCTGTCCTGACCCTATACCAGGTGACTGAACTGGAAGCAAAGAGGATCCAGCAGCTCGTGTCTGCATGGTGATGACAAAGCAGTATGTGCTGGCCAGGCTGAAGCATGGTATCTCAGAAGAGAAGTAGAATGAACAAGTTGTCTCATCTAGGCAGGGAATTTCCTTGAGGAAGAAAGGGGAAGCTTTATTCAGTGATTTTTAGGATTTCAGGATCGGTTTGTGTAGCATGATCACTTGCAAGCATTAATGTAATTGAGGAGTTTCTGAGGACTAATGCCCTTGCTGAACTAGAGACAGAGGCTGCAAGAGCCAGCAAAAGGGAAGTCTCCTCTGGGCAGCTGTAGTTCCTTTTTGTGCTGATTTTAGAGATGGGATAGCTCTGGAAAGTTAAGGAAAAATCATTAACTTTCGATGGGCTTTGATGATAATTCCTGTGGTGAAAAGCTGTATTTGCCTGTAGTAAGAAAGGGATGAACTGGGTTTATTTATCGTTTATGTCAGGAAACATTTTGTCTTTATTGTACAGGGAAGAGAATAAATGGGGTCTATATGCAGGACACGCATCAATGGTTATTTCAGTGATTCTCTCTTGAAATAACCTCACACCTGGCTTTTTGAATAAGCCACTTCATAAAGTAACAAAGAAGGCAGAAAACAGATAACAGAATAGAAAGTCAGAGTGACATCTGTCTTGCATGTATGCTTATGTTTCTCTTTCTGATCTGAGAGTTTTTCAGGCACAAAATGACTACATTTCAACAAGTTCAAATCATACCTCAGATCATCCTATACAGCAAGTTGTTTACCCACTATATTACAGGCAAGTAATTTCAATATTGACAGATTGGCTAAAGCCCAAATTCGATATGCTGCTATTAGCATATTTTTACTGTTTCTGTGTTACAAAGGAACCAAAATGTTCCCTGGCAGTCAAGGCTAATAAGTATGCAAATCATGATCTGTGCTTATAGGCACGCTCTTTTTTGGTACATGACTCAGTATGCCAATTTGGCTTTCCCTGTTTTGATCTGAGATAAACAGAGCTGCAGGGATTCGGGTGACAGATAATTCCTCTTGAAAACCATTTGAGACACGCAGAACTGTGTTTAATCCCCCTGACTCTGCACAGTGGATTTGCTGTAAGAGAAGCTACTGACCAAAGGGGTAGTACACACATCTCTATGCCAGAACATGTAAACCCATGAGGCTTTTTACTTTCTTAAGGTCACTTATAAGATTACATATTCAAGAGCCAAGAAACAGCTTTGTATATAATAATTTTAGGGCCTGGAAGGAGATCTAAAGTAGGAAGGGATCAGTATGAATCAAAAGTATGTGAAACAAGATCTTAGCACATTCAGAGATCATGGATAGCATGCATATTTTTAATGCTCATATATTCCATGTCTATGCACTCTCAGTATGATGTACCACACTCCCTTAGTAGCTCACACCTCTTGAGTATCCCCTTCAAACTACTGTTCCTTGTATTGCTGAGCTCTCCACACAGAACTGCGTGACTGGAGCATCTCTTTGTCATATAAGTGAAATGATACCACATTTCGTGTTCCTCCAGTGCTGCTTTTTAACTGTGGGGCCACTATTCCACTCTTTCAAGAGAGTACTTTGAGAGTGGACATCTAAAAACCAGCAAGGCATTCAGACAGTGCAGCAGTGAAGGTCACTGGAGTGTATAAACAGACAAAATTATACTGAAAGATACTGAAGAAGATCAAAAGGAAAACTTAAGTCTCCTTTCATGTTGTAGGGTATTTCTTTATCTCAGCCTCAGCCAGTCCATTATGTCTCACTAGCCCTTTGTTATCTGCACCCGACTGCTCTCTACCTACAGTAATAGCTGCTGTTTAAGCCCCACGTTATAACTCTTTTATCTCGCCTAACACTGATTTGAGAGCGCCAGCAAAAGGGCTGCTAAGTGTCATCCCCCTTGAATGTAAACAGGAATCTCTCCTGTGTTTGAATATCAATGTGTTTGATCTGCAGTCAGACCATGTAATGGTTTATTTGGGAGCTTCTTGGTGTGTGCTGTTGCTGATAATTCCTTTTATAATTCTTGTTATTGTCTTCTCACTAGGAGACCCTAAATATGCAGCTTGCTTTCTGTTGCACAGTTTTGCCTAGAGGAATAAAATGAGCTTACTTTGTTCTTTCTTTCCTGGCCTTCTTGGGTTAGATGCAAACCTTCCTCATCACCTTTGGAAACCCTCTGAACTCACTCGAGAAACTTATCCTGCAGAGCAGCAGGAATTGTAATATATGAAGAAAAGCAAAAATAACCATTGCACAGGCTGCTTGCAACCTAGGGGAGTGCCAGCTCAAATAATGCATCTTTAAAAGCCTGATATACATTTTAAGCTGCCAGGGTCTTGCTGAACATCTGGAAATGCCGTGGGCCACATCAAGGCTATGTGGGACCTCACAGGACCTTAATTGTCTACTGTAATTTGTTCAGTTGGTGAAGGTCTAATCTTGGATTTAGAAGTCCTGATCTCAGTTTTTCTGCTGTGTGACAGATGTACTGGGGCTAATCACTTAATTGTGCGTTCCATTTCCCTTCTATAAAAGGGGTGCATTTTGTACTTGCTGTGAGAATATGTAAAGAAATTAAAGCACTTAGATATGACTAAAGGCAAAAAAGTGTACTTTATGCTGGAAAATGTTTGACGGAAAAGAAGAAAAACCAACCCAAGAGAAATGGGAAGGTAAAGTTCTTAGAAAAGATATAGAAGAGGTCATTGAGATCAAAGTAATGAAGAAAAAAAATAGGAGCTTTTGGAAAAACAAAACATGCAAAACAACGCTCATTATTGCAGGGAAAAAAAAAAAAAAGGTAGAAATCTGTGGTATTGTGCTTTAATATTCAAATTTATCCCATGTCTCTTACATACATGGATTCCCTCTTCAGTTGTAATATTAATAAATAGCCTTATAAAGGAGTTTTTCTGTTCATTGTGCTTTCAACAAATGTACACAGAAAAATATACAGCAGACTGTGCAGAAGTCTCCCAAAACAGAGTGAACACATGTTGGTTGGTCTCAGGATGTTGACCTGACAGAAGATGCACAGTGGCATGGAGCCCAAAAGTGTCCTTGACTACATGTTGGCTTCCTTCAGAACAGCCCTAAGCCAGGAGTCCTTCACACTGTCCTGAGTTCAGCTGTAACAGTTATTTTTCTCTTCCTAGTAGCTGGTGCAGTGCTGTGGTTTTGGATTTAGTCTGAGAACAAGACTGGTAACACATCATTGTTTTAGTCATTGCTAAGTAATGCTTACCATGGTCAAGGACTTTTCAGTCTCTAATGCCCTGCCAGTGAGGAGGGGCACGGGAAGCCAGGAGGAAGCAGAGACAGGACACCTGACCCATACTAGCCAAATGGGTATTCCATAAACAGCACATCATGCCCAGTATATAAACGGGGGAGTTACCTGGAAGGCCCAGATTGCTGCTCGGGTAGGGCTGGGTATCGGTCGGTGGGTGGTGAGCAATTGCACTGTGCATCACTGCTTTTTATTGTTGTTTTTTTCCTTTCAGAGGTCTGCCACCACTGAGCTCCACATCCTGCCTTCTCCTTCACTCCCAGCCGGGGCCAATGAGCCTGCAACAATTACTGTTACAACTGAACCCAGGACAATATTCATCCCACTCTCTGCCCAGCCACCCTGTAAGTATGGCTGACCAGGACTGCCCAAGCACAGTCTGAGCTCTCCAGACACGGTGCTCTCATGCTTACAGATTTGGTATACACAATCTAGTTTTAGGGCGATGTTACCAGGCAGTAGAGACATATTCTTTGGCTCTAAGTCATGTAGAAATATATCCAGTGGGCTTCAGCAGGCTCTGGGTGACAATGATAATCCCCTCCATGGCAGGTTGCATTGCAAGCAGCAAAGAGAAGTACATCTACATCTCTATTTTATTGCACTTTGACTTGCAGATACAATGGGCAGTGTAGAATCTGCACCCCTAGAAAGAAGAAGAAAGAAGGGGTTAGACATTCATGCTTAGATTTAAAAATGGAGACAACACACTTTCTGAAGACTTCTAACTTACAAAGCATACACCATTCATGAGGCTATTGATTTTCCAAGTGATAAGTTAAACCCTGAGGTAAGACTTCTGATGAGAAATTGTATTTGATATATTAGGTAGCACATGTTGTTGGGGTTTTTGTTTGTTTGCTTGGCAGTTTGTTGTTCTATTGCACATATTTCACAGTCGTTTTCAACTGTCGGTAAGGGAAAGGTTCTCTTCTTCCCTTAAGCTAAGTCTTCGTGAGGATCATAATTTTCTCCACCATCATTTTGAGCTCTTTGTAATATGAAGAACAATCACAGGGATGCTCTGCACTCTTCACCTGCAGCAGACTGACATCCTCAGCACTATAAGCATTTTTTTCAGCCATTTTAATAACTAGGAAAGACTGGTAACTAAGCTACCGCTACAATGCAACCTACATGCTGGCTTCGTCATGGTAACTGTTTACTTGCGAGGAAAGTAGTAGCTACATTAAATAAGGAGTTTTTTGTCCAAAAGAAAAAAGGTTAGGTTTTCACAGTTTGCCTGTAGTAGTAGCTAAGAATGTTCCCCATCTAAGTCCTCTGTCTGATTGGTCGCCTTCTCCAAAGGAGCCATGTGATGAGAGGCAATGAGCAACAGAACTGAGACATCTTATGTAATGACCTCCTAAGTTTACATACAGAAAATGCCTGTTGATAGCACTATATGGTCCCCTGTGGCTCTATTGCTCCTCACAGCTACAGCCACTGCTGTCTGAACAGCACACAGGGCAAAGAAAGGGAGGATATTCCTAAGAAATGTTACTCCCAAGTGGCTATTGTTTTAAAAAGTGTTTCTGTTAGTCATACTGAAAACACCTTAGGAAAACCTTTTAGAAAGCATTTTTCAAAGCAAATATTATCTGTGCAGCGCAATTTTAAATGTCAACTAAATCTGGAAACAATGCAGAAATGTACCCAATACATTTAAAATGCAGGGAAAATACATCTTTTAGTAACGTTTTTCTCTAGTTTGCCTGTAAAAGGATCTTCTTCCTTGTCCGTAATATGGGCAGCTGCTACTGTTTCGTCCTAAGGCTTCTCTAATCTTCAAAGTCCCGTAACATATTTTGTCATGCATTCATAATGACCCACAGCTTAGACAGAAAGAACAGAGATGCCTCTAGCTCGCTGGCCATGAAATCATTGTCTAGTGATTCCAATCTCTTATGGCCTTGTTAAATTGCCCAGGCCAAACAATTTGTCAGACTTACCCAGGAATAAAACCATTTTATGCTCTTGTCAAGTGTCATCCAGCTCTGACAGCAGCATTCAGTGTTCTGTACTTCTCCAAACTCAAATTGGAAAACAAAGCCACCATCACCTTTAGAGACAGACAGTTACTGTAGTGAATTTTACCAGCGCTAAAATTCACATGTGCTGGCTCATTAGTTCTGTTCAGTGTTTCCTTTCAGTGTCCTTTGGATCCAGATATCTAAATCAAGAATTTTTCATATATATTGAATAGGGGTCAGCTTCAGAAGTTGGCCTTGACCTTTTCCTAATTATGTCTGCATTTGACTGTAAAAGATCTGAAGCTATGCCACTGCTGCTTCTCTTCTCTTTATTTCCTCTTCTTTTTTTCCACTTAGAAGGAGTGTAAATAAATGGGAAAGCAACCTAAATACCAAAGCACATTTCTTCCCTAGTTAAAGCACTGAACATCAGTATGTGCTTTATGGCATGAGAGCAATTGGATTTGAGATAGCTAACCATTACACTAAACAGTGTGAGTGCTTGTCAAGCAGTAAAGCTGCTCCTCCTGCCACTGCTCCTTCAGAAGCAGCCTCCAGCTCCTGGTACCAGAACAAATCATGATCAGGGAACACTAGAGATCCCAAACAATTTCACATCATATGTTGTCTAATACTCCATCTGGAAGCCTGCTTCCCTCTTCCCTTAAGGATTATGAAATCTTGGAGACTCATGCATATTCTTATCTTGTAAACAAGGTTTGTCTAATGAAAATGCAAAATGCTTAAGGTGAAATGTCCATGTAAACCTTCCCAAGATGAAATTGTAGACTTGCTGCAATTGGTTTTCCACTGACTCCACTGTACTCAGAACAGCAGCTGGATGCATTAAGTCACAGATTTCAAGATATTTTAGATGCTTGCTCAAAAGTCCTTTTCCCTGGAGAAAAGATTCAGTGGTAGAAATAAACCCCAAGCCCCAGTGCAACCACACACATCTGCAGTGAATCTGTATTACCCAGCAGCCAGGGCAGGTGTACAGTGCTGCTCAGCAAGCTATACATAAACAGCCTCTCCCCACATGCCACGTTCTACAGCCATCACAGCTTACATGTATGGCTTTCTGAAAAAAAGAACAAGAAGCACAAATAAGCGCAAACAAGCTGAGAGCACCACTCTTCAGCTGCTGTGTCAAGTATTCCTGCCTTCAAATAGCTCTACCCGGTATTTAGGAAGCATCTCCCAGCTGGTGTTCTCCAAGCAATTCCAAAGCATGCATAGATTCAGGACTGAAAAAATCTCTTGGTGCAGTTAAGTGTAATTACTTTGCCACTGTCTTCTCCTCTTTCTTCTCCAACTACAGGATCAAAGGAGACAAATTAATCACCCAGTTCTGCCACCTTCATTTATATTGAACAGCTCTATCGTCCCTGAATAGATTTCTCCTGACTGAATACCGTAATGCTTAATTTGGGAAAGAGGAACAGATGCAAGTGTGAAATGATTTGTACCAAGACAGAGACAAAGCCTACCGGCCCTCAATTTGCTAATCTGAAATTATTGTTAGAGTAGGTGATCCATCCATCCAACAGGACTTTTCTGATGGGCTTTGGCGGTAGCATGCTTAGCAGTGTTTTATACCGCCTTTCACAAGTCCACCATTTTAAGCCAATCCAGAGCAAATTTGGATTATTTTTTTTTTTTGGTAGGTTGCTATCTCTATTCTGAACTCACGATGATGAGAGAAGTTTGTGTGTATAGCTGAAAGAAAGGAAAAAAATTGCACTGTTGAATTTTCTGTGGTTTATTACCATTTCCATAGCAGGAGCTCTCTTTCTTTCAACAACATCTCCACCTTCCTGATCCGTGCTGTAAGTGGTGGGAAGGCAAGCTAGGCTTTTGCCAGTGGTTTCATTTGTGAACACTGTGGATAACACTGACACAAATTGATGGTTTGGGTGGTTTTGAGAGATTTTGCCCTCCTCAAATCTGTAAGACCTTATTAATATTATCTCCACAAATACCTAACCCACAGGTAACATTTTGCTAGTAAATGTGTTCCCTTTTCACAGATTTTCATGCACTATGTATTCACCTTGATCAACTTCCCCATTCCTCCCTCAAAATGCATTACAAAACAGGATTAAAAATGGTGCCAGATAATTTGCAGGAGCGCATTATACTTGGTTAGTGCTGCGTAACAATTAGTGTCACTTGGCATGTCACTGTCTTTTTCCTTCTAGAAGCAAATTCAATAGCTGTTTCAACAGAATGGGTGTGGTTTTGGCAGCTATGTGACCCAGATACAAGCCTCCGTTTGAGTATATTTTCAGCATTGCTATCTTGGCTTATCTCAGGGTTGGGAATCTGAAGCTTTCTGTAAACATCCAGCTGCAGTGGAGTTAGGCAGCTGGAGTGCTGGCTGCATGCTTAGGACAAAACGCTAAGGGCCAAGCTGCATCGCAAATGCCCTTGGCAGCTGCTCAATGGAGGGAAGAGAGAAGAGAAGGCAGTCAGTGTGTGTAAAACAGATCCTGGAAATAAGGAAAAAAGGAAGGGTTTATTGCACCTGAGCTGGAGAGATGCTTGTATTATAGGGGCAGTGTTATCTGAATAAAATGTTTTGGTTTTGGTTTCCAGCTTTGCTTTGGGATTCCTCTCAGCTCAGCAGAGTGTAGGGCAAACAGGCGTAGCTGAAGCTCCTTTCTGCTCTGAGTCCCACACCAGGAAGCTCTGCAAAACCTAGAATAGATTAAAGAGGGTGTTAACAGGGGGATTCACACCATCATGCTTTCATCACCTCAGCCTAGGGAACAGCAGTGTCCTGTCATAAGGGGATTTAGAGCCAGGTTGGGTGCTGCCCTGAACGGCTGTGCTCTGCTGTGCCCACAAAAGACTCCACAGGGACATGAGCCAGCAAGTCAAGTGCCTCTAATGGGACAGTGTGTTCATTTTCCTGCCTCCAACTGCTGCCTTTGCCAAGCATGTGCCAGCATGCCACAGAGCCTGCCTCATCCTCTCCTTGGCTTGCTCATTATACTGAATTTTGTATGCTGGCAGAAAGGTGGTTGTGCCAGCTTGTTGTCACCTAAGAAGCCTCTTGTGTCATGGGGAGTTTTTGACAGCTTCATTTGGGCAGCTTTGTTTGTTCTCTGTGCTGTATTAGCAGCACAAATGGGTGGAAACTGAACAAACTATCCAGGCTCCAACATATGATCTGGGATAAGCCAGTTACGGTAACATTTCTCCTTGCATTCTGTGCCACCACAGGAGGTGGTGTTTGGCACGGCTCAGCATCACCTGCGTGTTCCTTATTGTGCTGCAGACTATGCCCAGCAAACCTGAGGAGGAAATGCAGCAGGTGACAACAGTGCAAACAGATTGAGACTGTGGAGCTGGAAATCATGACAGGTATTTCCACATCTAAATGCTGGTACTTAAACATGTCACAATAACTGGTTCAAGAGACCCTGTTGGCCACTGGCTGATGGTTCTCAAACACCGCTCCGCTTTGGGTCACTTTGGGCAACATTTACCGTAATCACAGAGGTTCTGTATGAAGAATGCACACAGCTGAAGAGCACAAACCAAGCATTTATTAACATATGCATCTGAAAGCTAAAAATAGTGAACTACTTTAGGTGAAGCATTCATATGGTCACCAAAATATAGCACCTATGGTGAAGGCTGGTCTTGCACTGTCCGCAGCTTCCCTGCTGGCCAACATGCCAGTGGTTGATTGAGGCCCCACAGGAGCACTCAGCACCTTGAGCCTGTTCTTTGGCTCTCTTGTATGCTTTGGTTTTGTCCTATCTGGTGTGTGTTTCTCCCTCCCCACACATGTTTCTGACAGTCTCTGGTAGTGGACAGGATTAAGCAGGAGTGCAGGCAGCCAGCCCTTAGTCTGGACTGGAGCCTCAGAACTGCAGGGAGCAGCAGACGGATGGCTTTGGGTTTTGTCCATCATTGTAAACACTTAGTGGGTTACAAGGGTACATGCCTTTTAGTTGTCTTGCAGGTCCTAGCCAGGATATCTCCTACATATGCTGGCTTTTGGAGCAGTGTGACATAGACAATATCCCAAAAGACTTCTGAGGGCGTTTTACCTAACCAGTCTTTGACAGACCCCAAATAATCCTAGTAAACCACAGTGGACTCTATAGATTTCCTTGCTGGCTATTCTGAGCACTGGTCCTGGTAGGAAAGAGCAATCTGTTTGTCTTTGTTCATGTTCTTTTCTGATGGAGTGCTGTCAGATAAGAGCAATCTTGTGTGACCAAGTCCCTGCCAGCTGCACCACTATGTGGGGCAATATTGCTCGCTTGCTTGCATTCAAGAAGAGAAAAATGTTTTGTATTAACAATGTAAGCATACATCTTTGTTGGCCTGGAAGCTCCCTTCTAGATCAGTGACTCAAGATCCCCAAGGATGATCACGAGACTGGGCAATTGGGGTTTAAGTCAAGGATGATCACAAGACTGGGCAATTGGGGTTTAAGTCTGCAGTGATGGAAGCTAATGGTAGAGCCCAAGGAATGGGTGATGGCAAGGTATGCGGGAGAATTTGGGATCTGAGGGCTGTGTTGGGTAATTGCACCATACTTCTTCCTCTACTAATCTTCAGGTATCAGGCAAAGAGCAGAGACTACTTGAAGACAAATGAGAGGTGTGTAAATACGATGCATATGAAAGAATGAGGACTTGCAATAAAATGCATCCTACCCAACATTGACCTTAAAAAGGAAAGCCCTACCTGAGGGATGGCTTAAATTAGGTCTGTGTTGCTTCTCAATGGTGTATTGCCAGGTACACTTCTACAGGAAAGTGATGGAGTCTTGGTTTGTCAGTAACTAACTGACCTGGCTCCAACCTGTTAAAACTTTCATTGCCTTGATTACTGCAGTGCACATAGGGTGAGGAGTTAGCCGGTTAGGAAATGTGCATATCATGCAAACCATAAAGAATTATTTATAGCTATTCAGATCACCTATCTGATTACTTCAAACCACGGAATGAATAAATGGTTTTTCCAAAATCCTTATTCAGAAACTTAATGTACTTATCTTCTTCTTGTTCAAGCAAATAGGGAGAAACAAGCAACAAGTGTCAAGTTCTGCTGCACCTATTTTACATGTTGAAGAATTGTTTAATCCCAGAAATGCAGGGTGCTTTAAAGAGTATACGGTCCAATCAGTTTAAAGAAAATATCAGTTATATGTATGGTTGATACAGATAAAACTTACACATATATATGCATATTGGGCATTCCTCTCCAGCTGGAGGCTCTCACTAGGTTTACCCAACCCTGTGATATCAGCTTCCATGCTTTCCCTTTTCCCCATCTGTGTCAAGAATTTATTTACTTAAATTGAAGAATGCTTAAGATGCTCAAAATGAAGCACATCCTTCAGGGGTTTATTGGACAGAGGCCAAAGATGTGCAGTGTTGCCTCTGTCTTATCACATACATGAGACATCCACTAATGAACAAATAAAACAAGTTCTGTCATGTGCTAATGGCATTTTTGCCCCCAGTTTGCTAGCCTACATGTTTTCCAGTGCAGATGTTTTTGAAAAAGGAGAAAACAGAAATAAGGTAGTCAACATTTTGGGTTTTATTTCATTCCAAAATTATAATTTTAGGAATGACTTCTTATATTTTGCATGTGTGTGTGCCTTGGCACCTAAAATGGCACCATTTGTGAAACCCTGAAAGGAGCAGAAGTGCTGACACATACAGCTTCACTCCAGCTATGGGAATGTGCTGTTATAATTAACTCCAGGGATTCTCTTCATCATCGGTAGAATTATGATGTATTTTCCCACTGTAACCTGAAAAACAGCTCCAGGGTTGAATTTTTGTCCCAACCCTTAGTTTTCACATCACACGTGTTAAAAAATTAATACATTTTTGAACTTTGATCTTCTGCCAAAACTCGTATAAGCAGCAGTTCATGAAACGTTTCTCCTAATTTATGCAAAGAATGGAAAAGCATTTCCATTAACACTACAGATGGCTGTGCCCCGTCTATAACAGCCATGTAAACACATTAGTGGGGGTCTGAAACTTCTGTGCTCTTATAACCCAGCTACAGCACCTAGCAGCAGTATTGGTCTAAAAACAACAGCTCTGCTGCTCTGAGAAAACCTATTTGACAAACTACTCTTTTGTTACTGTTATCTTTTCCAAAGTACTTCAGAAGTCAATGATGCACAAGGCTTGGCCAATGCTGAGAAAAGCTGCTGAAAATCTATGTGGACTTTATGTTGAATAACTGTTTTCCAAGCATGCCTCCCAGGCTGTCCATGTCAGGCACATCCTACATCATCAGGCACATCCAAAGATGACTAATATTAGCTCCTGCCCCTAGTTAAAAATATTCAGCTGCGAAATTGGACGAGAGGCTGTGTCCATGTTGAGGGGGAGGGATGACTGTGCAATCCACAGGGACCTTTCCCCTTGGGTCAGCAAGCTTTGGAAAAAACCTTCAGCTATCAGGAGCTGCCCATGGCCACTGATCACACCTCTGAGAGCATCTAGGGCTCTCTCCGAGGCTGTCCTGACAGAGAGCACAGTGGTACTGGTGGAGACCATTCAAGTCTAAAGACAACAAAGCTGGTTAGGAGCTGGTTAGCCAGCTCCTTTGTGAAATGGCTTTCTATGATATTTATTCCTCTTCAGCAGCAGCTGAAGCTTTCTAACAGCTTTCTTCTGGTGTTTAAACAGAATAATAAAAGAACAGTAATAAAAGAGCAATTGAAAATTACCACTGAGTGCCAATGAGCTGCACAGGCTCCATTATGCAGTATTTGAGAATACCTGTTCCCCACCACTAAAACATTTCTGGTTGCACTGAGTGTCACAGCATCCTGGGGCTGTGCACATGTCTCTAGCAGGCTCAGCATCAAACAGCGTCTCTCATCAGCAGGTACTGTCTGCTTGCTTGAGCATAGTTCACTGGATGAAAAAAGCACAGGATTGCATAAAACATCTCTGGAGTGTCTCTGGGTATGTCACTGATAACCTGTCTTTCAACCCATTCCTCCTGCTGTTTGGAGCACTTGTTTGATGCGTACGCTGTTACTAAGGAGCCTACATATGCACAGAGAACAAGGGGTCTGACGAATGGCAAAGAAATATAATTTGTAGGGAAGTAACCTGTGAAAGTGCACTGGAATCTTTTCTCCTATAAAAACGTTGCCTTTTAACTCGACATTGATCAAGTCTTGTGCTGAACCATGTTACAGTGAAATTCCTTGCTGTGTTACATTGGTGGACTTCACACAGGCAGAAGCAATCCAGGCCCTGTAACAGCTTTTGGTGGAAATGAAGAACTGAAACACCAAAAAGCCCCCCTTTGTCAAAAACTCCTATTCAGGAAAGGGCCAAAAAAGCTTGGGAGAAATCAGAAGCCCTGAGGGACTTTCTACTCTGGGCCTGCTGTTTGTCAGAGGTCATGGCAACAACTTGGGTACATGAACTGCCCAGATCTCGTGCCCTCCTGAGCCCTTTCCTGTGCTGTTTATTAATCTTCTTTTGCAAAGCTCCTCCCAGTTACAAGCTCCAGCCCTGGCTTCTCATTAATTGTCACTTAAGAACTAGATAGGTGGTTTGGGCAATTAATAGCTTAATAAGTGAAGGAGCGTTTCACCTCTGGGTTGACAATTCAGACCCAATGCACAGCAGTAGTCTGGGGAAGTTATTAGTACCAGATGGCTCATTGGCAGCCAGCTGAAAGTTGGTGTGTGCCCTCATTCCTCTCTGTGAAGCAATGAAACAGCTCCTGAGCCCTCCTCGGCTCCAAGGCACCATGTTGCTCAATGCTGGGGGTGACAATGACAGCAGCTTATTCCTGTCCTGTGATGAGACAAACCCCATGAGTCCTGTGAGCAGGCCAGGCAGGCTGACCCAGGCTCATGCCCAGCATGGACTGTACTCAGGCTGGATGGATGGGGTCAAGGTTTCTGCTGCC
>JBCJKH010027827.1:0-14725 GCA_039877255.1 Loriculus beryllinus | reverse complement strand
AAGCCAGAAGTTATACCAACTCCTTGACATTCGGTTATGTTTTCATGAATAACTTTAAATGAGTCATTTCATCCTACCACCTGGTTTCCAGACCCTTCATCCCCCACTTCGTTTGCTTAAGGAGCTCTTCTTGTTCATCTGAATGTTTTCAGGTACTAATTGGCAATGAATTTCCTGTCCACTGCTTTTCATTCTGTGTTTTCGTGGTGGTCCTTCGTCTAAGTCCATTCAAAGAGAGTTCTGCTTGCCAGGTACTGAATGCCCTTGAGCTGTGTTACATCACCCACAACTGCAAATCGTTTGCAGTGATCTCTCTCTTGGCCCAGCTTTAATAAGAATGCTGTAGAAGGGGCTGGTGATCCTGTTTTGGATTTTAGTGTTTGGGTTACTCATGTTTCTATAAAACTGCACATGGGTCACAAAATGACTGCAAAATTTGATTTATAACCTTTATATGGGAAGCTCTTCTTCACTGAGATATGATTCCTGCTATGCCTGCAATCAGTTGCAGAACACCTGACCAAGGCCTCAAGCCTTCCCAATGGTAAATATTTATTTCAAAAAAAGGTTTGTTGATGTAGTAAATATCAATTATGCAATCAGGTATGCAGCCACAAACCTTCACATTTCTATATTAGTGCTCAAAAAATATAGCAAAGAAAGATTTTTTCCCTCCAAAAGTATAGTTAACTGCTGCCAACAGCAGTACTCAACATCTCAGAGCAACATGGGAAAAAAGGAGAGCACAACAGTAAAGATGGAAAAGGGTCAGGTTTTGTCCGAGGCAAAGTGGAGGAGGGGGATTGACAACAAACAAACAAACAAAAATCCCAAACAAACCCACAAAACTAAAACCAGGCAGCTAAATTTCACATGAGGGAATCAGGCATTAAGAAGTTCAGGTAAGTCATCACACACCAAGCCAAAAGAATAAGGCCCAGCTAACATCAACAAAGCTGCAGAAATGAAATCAAGACAAAATTCAGACAAATATCTCAAGCTTTAAAAAAATAAAAATGTCTTCGGGAAACAATCTCTGATAATAGCAATGCTATTGTTACTCATTTGTGCCTTTCAGCTGCTAGATGATGCAGTGAAAATTCTTAAAAGGAATGTACCCACCATGCTCTTTGGAAAGAAAAAATTTATGCCAGTAATGGCTTTGAAAAACTTGTATTTGGCCATGGCATGAACAGAATATAATTTTTCAGATAGTCTTAAATTCAATAATAAGCTTAACCCCGCTAAAATTTCTGAGAGGATTGTACTGTGAAATAATGAGAAGAAATAAGGAAGAGAGATGCCAGTTTGAGCAGTACCTTTCCAGAAGACAGTAAAATGTTTAAACCTGTGATCATTTCAGTATTGTTTGCTCCTTATAAGGCAGCACATCACAAAAGTCTGCTGCTCTACCTGTGAGATCTCTGTGCAGACACTTTTAGACAGAACTTCATATATTCCATCTTACAAAAATCACATACGGTTTGCTAACGCTACGTATCAAAAGAAAAACAAATACAGAAACCTGGTTTCCCTTAGATTGTTATCTATATTAAATAATGGCCAAATGCTCTCCTGGCTTAATTCCATTAAGTTCAATAGAGTCAAGCCAGGAAAGAATTTGGCCCTAAGCATTTAATGAGCCTGTTACTTGAAAGATTAGGGGCCAGATCCTCCTGTGGTATAAGCTGGTATAATTTCATTGGCTTCCATAGAGCTATGCCACCTTGCAATAGCTGAGGACCTAGACTTACAAGTAAGTAAAGTTACTTTTCCCCTAAAAAGTATATGTGGCTCATATCTTCATATATGTTCAACTTGTCAAATATTCTTGCAAAGATCAAGCCTGGCCTACAAGGCTTCCTCCCAGAAAACCCCAAGTGGTACTGTCTTCAATTCTTGTCTATAAGCTTAACAACATGGGATTCTTTTTCTCCTCTCCTAAGCTTTCAAGTAAGGATTCTGCCCAATTCATACTCTTAAGTCATATTTAGTTTGGCTCTGGCTATCACAAAGTCACATCAATCCAAAAATTATTTCATGTTATATTATCAAATTGGTAAAAATCAGAAGCCATTTTTACAATTTACATCTATAAATCCTTGTCCTCTTTAAGAGAATATCATCCTGCCTCACAACAATGCTGGAAAGCAAAACTAATAATGTACAAAGCTCATTCTCATTCTCTGACGAAGGGTTATGATTCTGCATGCAATGAGATTCAAAACTAATCTGCTTCTACAGATCAACTTAGGTATGTTTATCAATTTTTGCTCATGGTTATGAACATATAACTCATTAGTGCAAAAGCTAACTCCAATCAAAGGCTTTAAATAAACAATTGCAGTGTTCTTCGTACTTTCTTCTATCTGAGCTGTCTGATTTAATACAAGTATGACATTTCTGAAGGTGCTGGAAAGCAAAGAGCCGGACTATGAGCTGATGCAGATCATCTTGGCTCAATTAAAGTTGATTTAGAACTCAATATTTTCCCCCTTAAAAAGAGCTAAAATCATTCTTTAACTAAAGCTCATCAAAGATTTTAGAAAACATCATATTAGCAAAATCCTTGAGCATTATAATGGGATTGAAGTTACAACTAATTCCTCTGCCAGATTTGTGCTTTGGGGTGAATTCTAGGCAAACAATAAGGGGGGTAGTTTCAAGTGTAGAACAGAAACAGAACAGCATTACATTCAAATTATTTAGGAAGACTTTAGACAATTCCCAGTAACTGTGAGTAAATACACTGACTTAACACATAACCAGACTTAAAAAATTTACCATCTGTACAGTCCATAAAGTTCTAGGCATAATATATCATATTGCTTGATTGAGAATATCTCATATAATCATTTTAATCACTCCAAAACATGCTGATGAAATCTTTGGTTAAGAATTGTCATATGGTCTTCACTTAATTGAAGATTTTTCTGAAGTGCATGAAGGAAGTACGCAAACAGTGCATTTATGTAATAGGAATGGTTAGCAATATAGCATTAGGGCACTCTAGGGCATGTTTTATTGGTTCATTAAATCTCGCCTCAGGTGTGTTCTACCACTCGAGGCAAGTATTAATGGACCAATAAAAAAGGCCCTGGGGTGTTTTAATGCCACAATACTATGGCTGTCTACATTTGAATTAATTTTTAAAATAGCTTTTAAAAATAATTTTCCTTGGTATTTAATACATCCTTTCACTGTTTAAAAGTTTGTTGTAGAAAGATGAAATGGCTAGAAAACAAAGACAGAAAAGTTTATTGTCTAATAAATACAAAAGTACTCTTTGCACAGTAAAAATGTTAACCTCTTCTACCTCAAGTGCCTCCCTCATTTTTCAGACTTTCTCTTTTTTTCTAATTCATTCTCACATCATAAAATAACTATGAAAGACAGCTATATAGACCTGATTTTTTCTCCTCTTTGAATCCATCAGAATCAAGTTATTCTTCAAAGCAGCTTGATTTCAACAAACTTAAAACTTGGGCTTACTTCCCTGGACACCTCTAAGTGAAACAAAAATCTTGTCAGTTTTACTACAGATGGACAAGCTGATAGTGCATGGTAAAAACTGCAAGACCAGTTTCAGCTAGCAGTGGACACAGAATAAGAAAACACAGACTTTGGAGAGAGGCTGGTTTTGGGTGTAATAAAAGGAGAAGAAACAGCCAGCTTAAACTATGAAATATCCAGCTCCACATCTTCTGCAAGAGTGAGCATCTCCCCTACCCCTTTTGCCAACACATTGGTATCAGTTAATACGCACAGTGATGACACAGGAAACAAGTTAAAAAGAAATGGCTAACCTAAGGATAATAAACTAAAAATACAAGCATGAAGACAAGCATTATTCTTGAAATCTACATGCATGTTTCATTAAAGTGACATTACATACAAGTGTCTTGTGACACTTCCTTCCCTTAGAAACTGTTCTGTATAAACCAATGAGACTGCAGTTTGTTGGAATTTTTTTAAGTAATCCTTATAACTTCCAGTGCTGCAAGTGAGGTTGCAGAGCTGATAGTAGACTGGTTAGAGAAGATGGGTTCAGCTGCAGCTGGAGTAAAACTTCCTGGGAAGCTGGTCACATACTGTCAGATAAATTCTGCTGACACTGGAAGTTTGTATTCCTTTCCTTACACTGACTATAAAGGACTGAAAGCTGTTGAAGGGATGTGTATATGCCACACTCAGAGCATTGCCCTGTATACTGAGGTACCACATACATGCACAATGATTGTTGACAGGTTATCTGTTCCTAAAATCAGCTTGACAGCATTTTAGAAACTTAATCAGGGTTTGCCCAGGTAAAAAAAATTAACAAACCCAAACAAACAAACTAATTACTGGCTCATTTATCTCCTTAGAGTTACACAACACCAAGTGCATATTGTTTTGCTTACTGGACAACAAGAATATCACCACCTTTTGGGGATCAGAATGTGTCACTGTCTCAGATTGAATACCACCTTCCTAGAACTTTCACTGAAATGCACGGCACCATGCTTCTAATCAACATGGGTTGGAATAAAGACTTCCCTTAAACTGCAGTGAGACTGGATCCTACAGGAAACCCTTGTTTAGCCCCCAACCAATCCTGCTATGTAGGTTACTTAAGTGGATTACCCAAGTGAATAGCTGATGATGCACTATGTCTTTTCATTGTAATGACAATAGATTTAGTATGTGTTTTTACTGATTCTTCCTCTTCTTGTATGCAAGCTGTGCTCTCACAACACATTGAGGCATAAAGAAGAGAATTCAAAATATCCCAAGATTTTCCCGTACCAGTCACTGACCAGGGATTTTCTCCAGTCTGGCTCTAAATCAGAGATTATTTAAGAAGAAAGTTCTTCTAAATGATCAGTAAGCAGCAAGATCAACCTGCTGAGTCTCCTTAGCCTACAAAGAAATTGATTGTGCCGCTATTGTCACTGTTCTAGTGTATTAAAACTACCAGTTCCAGGACTGGATGCATCTCCAAATTAATTTCTACATCTAGAGGAATAAATAGTTTCCAAATAATGACCAGGATGCTTTGTGCAATCCGTAAGTAAATAGCAAGGCATTACAGTTACATAGGTATTACAACAGTCCATAAGATACCAGCATTGCTTATTGTACATGAAGTGCTCCTGAAAGGAAACACATGAGTAGCATTGCCTTTTTTTTTTCTTTAATTCTGCTAGCTAAATCTACCAAGGGATCCCACCTAGAGCTGTATTTCTAGTGCAACCACTTGAATTCACATTAGATTTATCTCACCCTATAAAAGCACAATTCATTAAACAGACTGATAAAACTGGTCTGTTTAAACTAAGGCAATTTTATCACAGTCATTTCAATTATTTAACACAGCTTTCTTAAATCAGTACTTAAAGCTTTCCTTTGACATGTATTCTTTTAAATAAATGAGCTGTAATTTAAACAATGAGAAAATAATGACCCAGAACAATATATACAATTAGGGAGATATTTTCCAAATATAAATGCTCAGATGCTCAGTATTTTTTAAAAGTGATACACAATGTCTCAGACAATGAACACTTACACACTGAAGTGTCTTGCACAGTCAGTACTGGCATCATCCAAAAAGCTTCTAACCTAAAGCATAATTCCTAATCCCAAATTTTGGCAAGGTTTTGCCACAAGGGCACTGTTGGACAATTTAAGATTGTCCGACCAAATCTGCCCAATTCTCAGCACAGGACAAAAATCATGGATATATCAGCCAATGACAGATTTTAATAGAGCTCTGCACTGAGATGCAGCAGACGATATGAATTTGAACTAAGGTAGCAATGAAATTTTTATACAGTGACTTTGACATAAGGCAAGCAAAACTGACATGAGCTCTTCAAACTCTTTTGTGTGCTTATGGAAAACTTCTTTTGATGTAATTAGAAAATGTTAGTGAAGCAGAACACCTACACAAAGACTGCATCATTCCTTTTTTTACATCATGCAACTTCACTGAAATCACTGAAAGAATTAATTGCGAAATAAAGGAAGTTTCCTATCAGATACTTCCTTCAAGTTAGTCATGTACAGCTAAGCAATCAGCATGCTTTCAGAATTCATATTTAAGCTTTTCTTGTTCAAAACCAGAGAAATTAGCCTTCAGATTATTTCTAAAGGAGCAACAGTCTTCATCCAGCCCTGAAGAAAAGGAGGTGCTTTTGCAGTAACTCTCTGGACCAAGTACTGAAATTTTCCTTCTGCCATCCTTGTCAGCAGCCCTCCTGTATTTAGGAAACACTGCAAGCCCTGGCAAATAATATACAATGATACACTATATGTACAAATGTACCACACTAATTACTTTCACCTGACCACACTCATTCACATAGTCCCATACTCGGCTTGAAGTTGAACATCATGCTACAACTGTGTGTAGTCTAACATTAGGTCTAATTCCAAAAGAGTGAGCCTTATTTTGTCCTTAGGACATCATGTACATAACACTGAAACTTCATAACACATAAATATCTAGTTGCATCAAACTCAGATTTTAAACCCAATTCAAAATTGTTTCTTAATGCAAGAACAGAAGTCTACTTTCATATAAGAAAATTAGCAAAATAATCTTTACGCTTGGTCATGTCGTGGTATTATACAGGCACTCACGGCAACAAGTACTAAATCATACAGTGTTTTACTACCCCAGGAGCTTGACTGTAGAGGAACTGCTCCTGCAGTAACATCTCAGCCTGAGCGAGGCTGACAGAATCTGATCCTCACAAATATTCAGACAATCACTGTCATTGCCATTGCCAGATACGAAAATGAACTGCTTCTATCATTGATTGTCTTTTTAAGTTTCTGAGAAACAAGAACCATTTGTCATAAATTAATTCCAAAATTTTCAGACTTTTCAGGTCAATCATTCTGGACACAAATTAGCAATTCCTTTTCAAACCACAAAGTTTGTAATATTGCAGAGATGCATAAATACTGCTGAGATTAAAATGAAAGAGTGTGTTTTAGCTTATACATAGTGTGTTTTAGCTTATACATAGCATTCCTATACCATCAGTTGCTGACATACAGCCTTTGAAATATAAACAGACCTATGCAATTGCTACATGCACCTCCTGTGCAGTATAAATACATATTCTGCTAAATATAAAAACAGCATGCATGCATGCACAAAAACATACATGCACTAAGAATTAGTTATAGAGGAGCTAACAGAAAGACAATGCCTCCTGGATTTACTGAGGAAATGTAATTTCTATAATGAACCATTTCTTAATCCCTGATAGTTTTAGACCCAGGCAATACTGTAGAAGTTTTTATAAGAGAAAGTAGTACAGTGGCAATACCATGAAAGAGAGAATCGATCCTAAACAAATGAATATTAAACCATCAGACATCAAAAGAAAGCACATAACTGTTGATTTAGGAAGGGGGGAAAAAGGCACACCATTTTCAATAGTCATCAGTAGCCAAAAAAACAACACAAAACCACCATTAGTGTTTACTGGTAATAACTAGATGTGCTTCTGTTAGTATTCCGAAGCCAGACCCACCACACTAATGTTTATTATTGCTCTTTATAGCTGTAGGCTGCTAGAGGCTCACTGTGTCTACCCCTTTCTCATCATTTAAAAAAGATTAATCTTTAGACAATGATCTGCTGATACCATTAATCTTAGTCTCAAATTTCTTCACTGTTCTTGCCCAGTAATGAAGAGTACCACAAAATATGCCTTGCCTTCAAAAACAAAAGGGACCTGATTTGCTGGGACTCTGCACTTCGAATAATTTTTCACTGTAGCACAATATTGATGTAAAATGGCAACTAGGTGAGACAGTCCTATTCTCTAAATCACTGCCCCGTTCTTATACCAAGCCTACTCCACCTATGCTAATACAGTTATAGCTGCTGCCAGAGTAGAAAGCTGCAGTGTAACAGGCATTCCGCAAACACTGATTGTTGTGCAGATCAATAGTGTATCAAAAATGTATTAATCTCTTTTGTATTACAGAAAAAGAATCTTTCTCTTAAAGGGGGTAATTAAGTTCTTCTAGAAGTTCCTCAATAACTACTTTAGAACTCCCCTCTCTATGAAACTTCTGTCACTCCTACTCTTTAATTTCCCTTGTTTTAAAAGAATCCTTGCTAGAAATAAGAATATTTCTTGCTCCACAAAACATTAACAAGTAACTTTTTTCTGCAACTTCTAGAAAAAAAGGTCTTATATTTAGCAGAAATATATGGGATATGTGCATGTGTAGCTTCAGGACAAGCCAATAGTCTACCAGATGCTCAGTTATGTCTGCTCTGATCAACAGCAAAAACCAGTTTTCCATGCTCTCAAAATGATCTGGTTTGAGGGGCAAAAGTGTCCATGATAATCTTTACCAAAAGTTGAAATACTGTAATATTTTATTAAATTCCCTTCATATATATGCCACTTGCAGGAAAATGAGATGAAGAGTGTTCCAAATTGGTAAGAGAAAATCTTAGTGTGTTTTTGACCACAGCTGAGAACATTTAAATGAACTGTGTGAACGTAGAATTTACATTTGCATAGGTAGTTTCACCTCAATTACAATAATCTGCAAGGAACACAAAGAATTCCAAGCCATAAGGGAGAGTGCAAAAGTGAAACAAACAAAACAAATCAACAAAAGAAGTCAAAACTACTCTAGCTGTGTAGTTAAATAATTACACACAATTTCTGCATAGACACAAAGGATAATAGTGGGATTTTACTCCCATTAAATTTTATGGCAAAATTCCCATTCACTTTAGCATGGGATAGTGTAAAGGGAAAAAAAGAACATGGAGCCATGAAAAGAAACAGGATTCAGTCCTTCTCAATGCAGATGCCACTGCTGGCTCTGCAACAAATTGTCTGTGTGATCTGTAAGTTAAACTCTTAGAGCCTGCTTCAGCCTGCTGGTGTACAATCCGAGTTGAAGTTTCTTAAGGAGTTCCCTTTCTACACACATACAAATGTCAAAAGGAAGAAGCTGAATGGTGGAAAAAAAAGATCTGTATTCCTCTGCAAAGTGCAAAAGAATGTTGGTTTCCCACGTTCCTCTCCATCTCCATTCATTTCCAGATTTGGGCTTCATTCCCTATAAAGTACTTCCTGGTATTATTTGGATTGTCTGAAAGAACTGAAGGTAACTCCTGCTGCAAAATAAGCATAGGACCACGCAGCCTTTAACTTCCCTGTCCCTCTTTCCCATTTGTTAAGGAAAGGGGATACCAAATTGCCTTGCAATTGTACTGCCATAGAAAATTCACAAAATTAAGCTTCACTACAGATAAATAAAAATATGGTCAACTTTTGAAAACATGACATAGGAAACATAATAGGCTCCAGAAGCAACACTAGGTCAGCTGTTTTGTGTATGTTGAGGTTTTTAATCAAAACCCCTCACTCATATGCTTAAACCTCACCTAAAACCCTTGCTATATATTTTAAGTTCTGATCAGTGGAGTTTCTTGAGTGAATATAATCAGGCTTGCTTATGATTCTTTACAGTTTGGTGGTCTAGAAGAACTGAGATGAGAGGCAAGAAGAAACAAAAAGTTGGAGCATTAAAAAAGTACAAGTAAAGTGGACAACATAGATGACAACAGAGGGAACATCAGAAAAAACAATCCATTCGACTGCAGCAAAGGAGCAAAATCTTACCACAGACCTTCTTTCCAAGTTTCATTTTTATTTTTAGACACTGTTAAAACATTTCCAAGATGACTTTGAAAAGCAGTAATTGTGATATTAAATTTTATTGAAATTTCCTGGGCACTGATTTGTGTACAGGCCCTCATACCAAGTTCCCACGAAGCCGTAAAACGTTTAAAATACTGTCTGTGCAAATGCAAAATTTATGAATTCACACATCTCTGGTTGATTTATGTGAAATAATAATGCACTATTTAATGCTTAAACATGGCTAGGAGCAATGCAAGGCTATCAAGATGTACAATGAAATAATAGATTTATAAGACGGATAACCTTCCTGCCTAGAGAAGCTTGTTTAAAGGTGTTGTACAGATATATTAAACTATATGTAATTTTATACTAACTTAATGCTGTAGGCCTATACTGCAAGCAGTAAAAGATTACTGCCACAGTATTTGCAATAATAAAATGATCTGGCTATTCAACATAAGGTATCAGAGGAATGGAAAAAATTCTTTATGATTTCAAACTTTTTACTCCTCTCTTTTGATTTAATTTAAACATTTAACTATCTTTGCATTTCACAGCTCATTGTCATCAACTCTCATCTGATTTATCAAAACTGCTTTTGTTTCACCCTCCAAAGGCAAGATTTTGTCTTCCTTTCTGACACTAAATAACAATATATTCAGTGATTTTTGCACTGAAATAAAGGGGACTTTATATGGGACCTGGTACCTCTTTCAGAAACAGACTTATACTGAGGTAGGAACTACCACTATGATGTTGTTGTGAGTGATAGCCTCTATCTGCTATGTATGTCTGGCGTGGTATGCAAAGGTAGCAGGATCTAGCCCTTAAGTAGACAAGCAGCATGCAGTATTGCATAGCAACACAATATTGACTAATAGCAGCTGGACAACTTGCAAAATACTCTGAAAGATGGAGACTTAGAATCACATATTTAAGAGCTTGTATTATTAATTCAACAACAGGTATCCTCTCACATACTCACATGCTTGAGCCGCACTCACAGACACCACACAGAATATTCTACCATGTTCATGTTTCTTTTTCTCAGAATAGTTCATAGTTTGTTTGCCTGATGTTTTTTAACTCAGTACTAAACAAAAGGATTTTAAGTAAAAGGGTCTTTTAGGAAATGTTCACAGTATAAAGGGGGTTGGAACTAGATGATCTTAAGGTCCTTTCCAACTCTATTCTATGCCTCTATAGGGAATTTTCACAGTAATTTTGAATAGGACTCTCCTTGGAACTTCAATGTTTGTTCGTTCTTGCTTTTTTTCTTTCTTCTGCTGAATTTTTAGATATTCAAGAGAGTAGGCTTGCTTAATACAATCAATTACAAAAATTAAATGGAGTGCAAGCATGCTGATGGTCAATTTTATTTAGTAGACACAAAAAATGACCACAATTTTTTTAGTATATACTTTGCCAAGATTACTATAGACTGGATCCTCCCCCTGTGTGATACTCAGGCCATAACAGAGCTCAGAGCACACGCTGAAAGTGTTCAAGTAACTCTAGGTTTTTTATGCAATTACTGGTTTATAAACACATATAAAAAGCAAATTGGTCTAAATCCAGCACAAGATGTAAACAGCTAGAAAAACACAAAGACAAAAGGAAGATATTTCTGTATAAAATTAAGTTGAAATACCTCCCCACTCAACCAGTTAATTAGCTAAATCCAGTAAAGTCACCCTGCTTGGCTTTGAAGTTCCTCAGACAACTTTAGGTCTCCTTCTGCAGATGGACAGGTCAGTCTGAGCAAGGCAACAGCCATGTTATACCTGGACTCACCTGGGATGCATGAATCAGGCAGTTCAGTTCTCAGCTTCAGGGAATTTCCAGAAAGTAAGGATAGGATACATCTTTTCTAATTTTAAATATTCACAATGCAGATGTCTCCTCATTAGTCAGCCAAGGTAGTTTTAGCTTCGATCTATGCCATATTTGAGATGAAGGTCAAGATGAATCATAGCCTAGAGATGCCCATTTCTTTACATTGAGTAACAGCAGAAACTAGAGGGTTGGGTTCAGATTTCTAAACTGTAGTCTACAGACAAGATCAATTCCACACTGAGCTCTTAAGACAAAGGGGTTGGACCTTGTTTAAATGCTTTCTTTCATTTGATTTTAATCTAAATTAATAAAGAATATGGAAGCTATCTGATGAGTTTATTATACAGAATAATTGGAAGCAATGGTGTCTCTGAGATCTCTGCTGCTCCAGGGAAGGAGAGAAGCAAACCAGAATTCATTGCAGAGATTTCCCCTAACTCAGTGGCTATACTGGGCATCTGAATTGAGGCAGAGTATTACACGCTCTCGTTCTCCTCTGAGCTTGGAAAACTGCTATCTCCTACAAGGAAGAGGAAGAAGAGCCTCTCTATTCTCCATTGCCAGCAAGGAGGACACAACTGATTCTGACTTATATTAAATTGTTCTTTGATGGTGTTCTACATTTTCAAGGTATCCTAAAGACTTCCAACTAAACCTTTTAACACCCTAATGAGACAGGGGAATTGCTGTTCTACCTCCTTCTAAATGAAGGAACTGAAGGACGGATATCACGGTCTATGCATTTAAAAGTATTTACTAAATTTGAGTAATTCAGTATCTGGATTCTCATTTTGGGACTCCCAAAGCATAACTTTGAAAGATAATCAGTACCCACTGCTCCAAGCTCAACAGGAACTGAGATGATTCACCTCCTATGAAAAAAATCACACTGAAGACCTTTTAACGCAAGCATGCAAGAGGCAGAGCACAAAAAATAGTGGGCCCTTTTCAACATGTTTTCCTAAATTAATGGCTTATAAAAAAGAAAAATCAAACAAAAATCCCACCATCTGCTAGTCACTCTAGCATTAATTAACAGCACAGAAAGAGAAGCAAATACTATATTTGAGCATGCAAATCATATATCTTCATGTTGAATAACTACTTATGCATGTTGGTTTCCAATTCCATCATTAATCACAGTTCCTTACTCTAAAGAGAAAATAAAAACTCACACAACCATAAATGCTTGTCCTTTTTTTGTTTTTCTTCGTATTTATTCTATTGTCAGCAGCGGTCAGCATATAACAAACATTCTATGAGGAAAGAAGCTTGTTTTGCGCTAATGACACTTCTTATAGTCATTTAAACCCAGATGAAGTAGAGTGAAGACAGTTTTATATGCATCTAGGTGTCAAGACTTCTTTCTAACCAGTAAAACTGCTTTTTCAAATTTTATACAGAAATTATGTCCAAACCATATAAAATCTTACTTCCACAAATGTTAGCTAGAGCTGAAGAATGTTTCCTGCATTTTCAGAGGCTGAGCAAATATTATTTTAAGCCAATGAATTACTGAGTATTTATGGCTATATGTGTTGCAAAGGCACAAACAAGATGGTGAAGGAAATCATGACGGTGAAGGGAATTCATGAATCATGGTGTCTTAGTGTCTCAAAATTTATTGTACAGCTCCCCACTGGGGAAAAAAGCAACTTGTAAGAGAGGCAAGAAAACCCTCACTGTGAACACAGCTACTCTTTCCATCCTTAATCTCTGTGCAAATCCAGCCACTTTTAACTTCACCAATAAATACTGACAACTTCGACTCTAAATCCCCCATTACCTAAATTTGCAAAAATGTCAAAGAGTTGCAACTAGAGTTCTACAAACAGCAAGGAGAAACAAAAACCTAACAATATATTAACATATGTGTGTTTAACAACTACAGTTAAAGGCATTTAGAGGGAAATTCTCTCCTCCATTAACTAGAGCTTTGCCACCAAGATCTGATGCAGGATACACAATGAAATTTGCCTTAGGTAACCACAGGAGGACAAAAAAAATCCACTAGCTTTGTCCAAGGGCATTTTTAACTAAGTTGCAGTAAAATTACTGCGAAAACTTCCAAAGTAGATAAAAATGTTTCCATATGGGTTTACTCCCTGAGGAAGAATTATATAATACCCAACTCTGATATAATACACCACAATATACATTACACCTTATCATGCTCCCTACTTTTATAATATCCAGCTAATAAAAGATTAGCTCACCATTAAAAGTACACAACCTCTCTGCAAGTCTACCTTGATGGTCTTCAATAAACAACCAAAAACATTGTAAAATATTATAAATGTAATAGAAGATTCAAACTGTGAGTGAAATGCAGCATAAGAAGGCAAGAAGAATTTAAGTTTAGATGCTGAAAATACCCCACAAAAGCCAAATATAAGATGCAAACAAGTACATATGAACTCCGTAAGATTTCTCATAATCACTTGTACAATCTTAACATTTTTAAGAGAAGACTGTAGAGATCTGTGAGGAGAAATGTTAGAAAGAAATATTAGTTAAATATGTAAATCTCCAGGAAAACAAAGCAACTACAAATCAAGGTTAATTATAAAATAGCTGCACCTTTAATTCCAATGTGATTATGAACTGAAAATGGAACATATGTCAGTGAAGGTACAGACAGAGACCTCAACACAAGGTCACCATTGTGAGTATTTACATAGATAAATACCATCATATCATAAAATCATAGAACAGTTACGGTTGGAAAGGACTCTAAGATCATCTAGTTCCAACCCCCCTGCCATAAGCAGGGACACCTCACACTGAACCATGTCACCCAAGGCTCTGTCCAATATGGCCTTGAACACCACCAGGGATGGAGAATTCACAGCTTCCCTGGGCAACCCATTCCAGTGCCTCACCACCCTCACAGTAAAGAACTTCTTCCTTATATCCAATTTAAACTTCCTCTGTTTAAGTTTTAACCCATTGCCCCTTGTCCTACGACTACAGTCCATAACCAAGAGTCCATCACCAGCATCCCTATAGGCCCCTTTCAGATACTGGAATGCTGCTATGAGGTCTCCACGCAGCCTTCTCTTCTCCAGGCTGAACAGTCCCAGCTCTCTCAGCCTATCTTCATATGGGAGATGCTCCAGTCCCCTGATCATCCTTGTGGCCTCCTCTGGACTTGCTCCAACAGTTCCATGTCCTTTTTATGTTGAGGACACCAGAACTGCACACAATGCTCC
>JBCJKH010027826.1:13451-29405 GCA_039877255.1 Loriculus beryllinus | reverse complement strand
GGGAGGGACTCTTCATTAGGGACTGTAGTGATAGGACAAGGGGTAATGGGTTCAAACTTAAACAGGGGAGGTTTAGACTGGATATAAGGAATTGTTTCCTGTTAGGATGGTGAGGCACTTGAATGGGTTGCCCAGGGAGGTTGTGAATGCTCCATCCCTGGCAGTGTTCAAGGCCAGGTTGGACGAAGGCTTGGGTGGCATGGTTTAGTGTGGGTTGTCCCTGCTTATGTCAAGGGAGTTGGAACTAGATGTTCTTAAGGTCCTTTCCAATCCTAAGTATTCTATGATTCTATTCTAATTTTGTATTCATACTTCTCCCTGAGACCAGCAGTACAAGGCTGTATTATATGCACTATATACTTTAATTCTTCATTAAAATTAGAGAAGTTGCATGGAAAATTGAAGATATGAAAACCGGCAATGAAGATTTGTGTGTTTCAACAGAAATAAGATGGGAGGTTTTGTGAGTTTTATTTTAAAGCACAATTAATGTGACCTATTTTAGGAGTCTGCTCTAGAGTGTGATGATGCGTGCCTAGAAATGCCTGTTTATCTCAGTTGTTTGCAAAGGGAGTTTAAGGCGTCTAGGTGAGACACAGACAGCAACATGCATTCAGATGATTCCTGTGTTGTATAACTACATAGAAAAATGCAAGTCACTGGAAGTGTTCTACGAGCTTACAGTGAAAACACCTATTTGTAAACGTGAGTTTACTACCTCTAAGTAGGAAAAAAAGATCAGATTTTAGATAATTGTATTTTATCAATTTGGAACCTGATTTGTTTTCTTTTTAAAATTAAGAATAAATATTTGCAGTTAATGCATTTTTATTTTGCCATTTTACTTCCTGTCAAAACCCACATTTGATGCACTTAGAACTGAAGAATATATTCTGTAGCTCATTATAGAAATTTTGACGTTTTATCAGGAAATATTTTAATGAGACTCTGTTAAAATATTGGCAACAGATGCTTCTACAATATTTTTACATGTGGCTTCATTTTTCCCTATGTAATTAAGGGTTCAGCTGCCCTAAGTGTGTATACAAAAGTAAGCATAATTATTTCTTTTTTATTAATTTTTTGAATAGTGAAAAAGAGTTATAAAAGCATCTAAAAGCTTGCTTAGAGAATTAAACCTTGCAAGTCATATATATTTTATCCTGGTTTCTATTTCTAAGTATCAGGCCACTAAAAAGAATATTCCAATCAACTCCTCATGTCTCTGATCACCCACCATATTTTTCCTACAATCATATAATTCTCTCCTTCAGCTGCATACTTTAGTTCACTGTTTTGATTGCTTGGATCGGTGCTCCTGACATTATCTCTCATTTAACACCAGTTTGCTGATTTTGTTTCCTTCCAGCAGTACTTCAACACTTCTTTCTGCATTTTCCTAGCACTGAAAGGTCTCTAAAACCTCTGATATTCTCTGGTCAGTGATTCAACTTGGGACCGATTTATTAACATTAAACTTACATGAAAGCTTTCAAGGTAGAATTAAAGAAAACAAAAAGGTGATAAGTAATTTCTGCCTCCCTCTATCTTTGCTATTAAACCAATCACCAAGCACTGCTTTAAACGAAAACAAAATGCCTAAGGCATTTCATGCCCAAATACCCGTGCCAAAATTGCTTGCAGGTCCCATTCATGTTCTCCAAATTCCTCCTCAAAATTCATTTCTTTTGACCAGATCTTCAAGGGGACCTGTACGTGTAACCATTAAGAGGGAGCACAAGGCATATCACATGAAACAAGTAACTTCAATATATATTCTTTGATATTTATGTGGTCTAGATACAACAGGTAAAGACAGCTTCTGTTGTCTATTCAAAGGCCTGTATGACAATAAATGATAATGATATTCAATACCCATAATAACATTTTAAAGAAAATACAGGTGGGAGGGGAGGGAGAGAAAAAAAATATTTAAGGTTAAAATCAGACAGGTCCTTCAGTACATTTAGGTAGATCCCACCAGGGCTAATGGCCTTACATATGTCCAGTTTGCTTAAGTGTTCCCAGATCTAATTTCCTTCCTTCAAGCATACACCTGCCTTGCTCATTCAAGCATACACCTGACTATCCCCTTGGTCTCTGGTGCCTGGAATTACGGAAGTCTTGCTAATAAAGACTAAGGCAAAGAAGTCCTTCCACCTTTTACATGTCATGTGTCACTAAGGCCTCTGCCCCATTTAGTAGCAAGCCCACTTTTTCCCTAGTCCTCCTTTTGTCTCCTGTGTACTTACAGAAGTCCTGTTCAAGTCATGTCTGCATGGTTGGACTTTGTCTCTGAATTTCTCGCAGGTTACATGTTCCTGCTTCCACTTTCTGTGTACTTCTTATATTTAGGGTTTGAAGAAGCCAAAGTCTGCTCATAAGTTGTTTGAGAAGCTATATTAAAAAACTTCAATGACCATAATTCTCTTAAAATTTCTACAGTCTTTCAAAAAACTAGTTGATATAAACAAAATGTTATAAATAACCTTAATAACCTTGAAAAGACAAATGCTAGTCTCATGAATTTAATTATTTTTTAAATTAACAATGCTATACAAATAATGTAAAATTAATTATTATATAATGTGCATTCATTGTTCTGGCTAGAGCAGGAATAACATTCTAGCTAATGAGATTTTGGGTTTGAGCCAATCTACAATCGCTTCAGCAGCAGATAGCCCATAAAAATGCTGTGAAGTCCCTGTATTTCTCAAAGGGTGCTGTGACACAGTAATCAATCCTCTCCCAGAACTACTAATTAAATTATGATACTTGTGTGTTTCCCAAGAGCAAGGTGATATGCTTTCCACATTGTTGTATATGACTCTAAGGAATTACTGGACAGGATTCTCTTACACAAAGGAATATGTCCATTGTGTTCATAGTTATTTTCATGTAGAATGTACAGGGTTTTTTTGTTGCATATAATATGCTTATCACACTTTCAATTAAAAAAAAACACCCTGTTGTATTTGTGGTGAATAGTCATGGGAGATTTTCAATAACAAAATGAGCTTCTGTTATTATCAGAACTCTAAATCTGATCATTGGAACCGTAGTAAGGAAACTTGTAGTCTAATGTGAATGTCATATACAGTGTGCCTTCAATGCAAAATTCAGGATTCATCTGTTTCTATTCCTGCCTGCCCTTATAATAAACCTAGACATGGTTTAGTGATTTTGCTCTATTTTTGTTATATAGTGTTTATTTTGCCTTTCCATTACTCTTATGTGGTATTTCTCATTTTTTATGTGATTTAAGAAAAAGTATGCCCTCATACTAAAGGCCTCTTTCACAATTCTTTTTTCATGTTACTGGATAAGATCTGGAAAAAGGAAATGTACTTTTACACTAACATTTCCTAGCCGTTATGTTCTGAATCAAAACTGCTGTTTGTATTTGACCACAAACTCTGTTAGGTAACTTAGGTGTACATCCTCAAAGTTTTCTTGTAGTCTCTATCTAGGTGCTGGGGAACCACATAGACAACAGGAACTCTGATCTACTACATAATTTTTATTTTTTTGCAGGATATAAAAAAATAAAAAACAGTATATAGTTTCTTGTGGTATGAAGTCAACGAGACTTTGTAGAGATTAACAGCAAGATTATGGGAGCTAGAAGAAGATGGTTGCTAGCCTGATCTGCAATTTTTATCACCTGATCCACTGAGTGTCTGCCCTTTCCTATAGATGCAGCGTAATAACTGAAATCCCTTAACAAGTAGGTTTTCCAAGAAGCAGGAACTCTCAAGCTGAAGTCTTGTAAAGGATTTAAAGCTGAATGTTTTGTTCCTTCTCCTTAAATTCCTGGTGAAATCATTTTGAGAGAGTGATACATAAAAAATTTAGTTTAACATGTTATTCTAAAGCACAGTAATAATCCTCTCTTCTCAGTCAAATGATAATAGCCTCTGTAATTCAGCTTTTTTCTTTCTCTAGAACAATGTTAATAGTAACTAAACCAAAGATGTAATAATATCCACACCAAAGTACTAAATGTTCCCAGAAGTCAAGACGAACAATTGTTCCAATACAAGCTACATTAGCATGTAAAAACTAATCTTTTATTTCTTTGAAAACCTACAATACCCAGGAGCACCACAGTGAAATGAATTTAATTTTGAAAAATGCCAAAACATATTCTACATATTTGTATATCAATTATGCAGTTATTTTAACAGTAATATTTTGCACTCTGGTTTGTTCCTTAGAATTTCTACTCCATTGGACAGCAACTTTTGAATCATTATTATTTTAGGCTTAACAAAAATACCTAAATCCTTGTAGTCTGTAAGTATTTCTGTTTATAGCTTTGTTATGCTCGTGACATGACTTGAGTAGAATACACTGAAAATACATAACAGTTTTGTCAACACATTTATGGATTGATATAAAGATACCAATTTTTTTTATTTCTGTACTGAGCAAATGGATAAGTATTTGAGATTTTTTTCTTTAAAACTGTGTAAGTGTGCAAGAAAAATTGTGAAAAGCAATCACTGCACAAGGGCAATTTTGATCTTCAGTGAAATGAACTGAATTTGAACAATTATCTGAATCTTTTTTTCTGGTTTTAAATAAGATTCAATTAAAATAAGGTCATAAATGTACAGAATGCGCAGGGTTCCCAGTTATATCACCTTTTCTATGCCACATCTATAGGGTTGTTAAGCCCAAAAGTGTTACTACTGACACTGTAGCTGAAAGCAAGTCTTGGCTTCAGAGAATAATAAGCATAATCAAGTCATTTGGCTGTATAATTTACTTCCATACTTACCTATACCAATAAAGTTGGTAGCTGCTGGAACTGTTGTGATCTCATTAAGTGAATCATTTAATTTCTGATGTCAAGGGTGGTACCTTTCTGTATTTTCAACGAGTTGGAGGGAAATGTAAGAACTTGTGTAGATTGTGCAGTTGGTGATGGTTAATCTCCCAGCTGTAGGTTCCTTGTCCTATGGAGATAATTTCTCTGAACACAGAGAAATTATACAATATTTGTTTATACAACAAAATATAATATCTGGAAAATTTCACTGTCCTATGCAAATTGCAGTGTGCTGCTGTTATGTAAACTTCAAGCGTCTCCACTGAACCAGTGGAATGCCCCTCCTGACACCTGCTGGCATGCATCAATTGCATGTATTCAGAAAGTAAAGACAAATTACGTTTATTCAGACAGTGAGAACACAAAGAAGATCAAAACAGTAGACAATTCTCATAACTTTCAGCTATAAGTGTTAATGTTTTGGAAAGTTTGTATTTTCCTACTAGAATCAAAGCCATTAATATAAGGAGGTGATTTATAAGAACCATGATCAGTTTCCCACTGAACACAATTAACAAAGTACTATGATCCTTCTATTTCATCTTATATATTTGGGTTTATATGTCCTTGGTTTATCACTCTATTTACTTCTGTTCAGGAAGACTTCCTATTTGCATGGCTTTTTTTTCTTGGTTTCTTAGCAAGACTGTCTTCCCAGCTGATCAAATGTCAAGATATTTTCCAGATGTCCGTTTTTACATTCCAAGAATGGATGAATAATTAAATACTTTGTTTCTCTTGTGGTGTTTAAAGAAAATGACAACTTTCTAAGCAGCAGAAGTCTAATTATTGATGAAAAGGTCTCTTAATGCAATAAACTGTAGTACAGCAAAAGTGGAGTAAAAAAATATTGTGAGTTTTCTCATCAAGCAGAGAACAAAAATGGGAGTTCAAAAAACTCCACAGCCAAGGCACAGATTATTTAACTCAAATAGTTATGCTATAGGAAGAGTATTATTGAAATCAATAGCAAACTATTTAGTTTGCTCAGGCACATATAAACCCAAAAACCAGTCAGAGGTGATCCTCTGTTTCTCTTCTTTCCCCTCTAGATATAATATAAAAATGGTAATATTGTCTATCTTTTTTCTCTGTTTTGGTTCTGAGTAGGACTTGGAAGTAGGCAGCATCAAGCTTCAGCCATCAAAATTGGAAGTTTGTTCTTTCATTCAGAGTGACACTGAAACTTTTTTCTTACTGCAAATAATGGAGTTGAGACAATTAAGCTTTTAGATGCAGTAGAACTAACAGAAGAAATATCCTGTAAGACACAAAGGATGTCAAGTTTCTACTAGGCTAAATGACAAGCACTACTTAACATGTTTATGGAACACAATCCAACTAGGTCTTAAACAGATGTGTCACTAATGAAAAGCTTTAATACTGGTTTACAAATGCAGGAAACAGAAGGTCCTCAGAGAATAATTCTGACATGGACAACAGGATAATTTGTTACTTTTTTACATATAAAAACACAGGTGATACAAACGTGGTGGCAACAAAAAAAGTACAGATTTTTATTATCAGAGAGCTTTATATGCTTATTTTTGTACTAGAGTTTATATTGTCAATGAAAAATTGAACTGTGATTTAGCAGTATTGAAATAAAAGCTTGTCTAAAGAAACTAGAGAACATTTCAAAATATTATAACCTTTTCATTTCTGCCATCTTAAGAAATTCTAAAGAGAAATGCAAGCTCAGATTTTTAAATTGCTCTGAATTGCACTTGAAAAAAAATGTTAGGGATGCAAAGTCAACTTAAGGTCTCAAGGCTCTTATATTTATACTGATTTATAAGTTGCAGCAATTTGTCAGACAGGGACTGCTGTTCGTATATTTTACGTTAGGGAGCCATTAGATACAGAACAGAACTAACATATTAAGCAGGTTATTTAAACTTCAGTACTCCCCTTCCGTTCTGACTTTTGCAAGCACAAGCAAGAGGATTGTTACTTTTTTTCTTGCTCTTTTCAGCTTCAGAGCTCATTTATCATGGCCTGGCTTCAATAAAGATAGCAAGTATTCTGTGAAGTGCCCTATGGCAGCAGATAGGATGCTTCTCGTGGCATGTGAGAAATATGAATTTAAACTACTGCAGAAGGCCTTGAATGCCGGCATCCGTCTTGCTAGACATATACTCTTGAGAGTCACTACCTGCCCTACTCTGCTGAACACAGCAGTTTTACTGTTTTGATTATAACTAACAATGATCAGACAAATTTCTTGCCTACCAGTTGTTTTGTTTCTTTTTTTACTTTCAGGTTGCCTTTGAGAACATGATGCTGCCTTGTAGTCTGCTTGGTTGAAATGCTAGTTCTAATGTACCAGGTCAGCAGGGAGTGGTGTGACAGTGCAAAGAATTTTTCCCAGAAGCTCTTGGCTTTTATGACTTCTTTCCCTAGCATGTTAATTTCTAGATGGTTTGCTTGTTTTCTGTGGTTTTGTATGGATCTTAACTTCTTAAATTCTCTCCAATCTTCCTATGTATGAGTTCACTACTACCTTGGATCTTTGTTTTATCACTAGGAAAATCGGCAGCTATGGAGCCCTACCATCAGATGGGTTTTGTTTCTGCTCCAAGAATATCTCCAATAATTATCCCCAAGAATACTTTTCTTCTAAATATATTCAGGATCAGTTTGTCTCTGCTCTTTATCATGCCAGCATTTTTTTTATTTTACACATCTCTTTACCTTTCCTGATGTTTATGTCCCTGAGATATTTATATAAAGCTGTCATATTCCCTTCAGATTTTGTTTTACTAGACTATTTTAAAAAAGAGCTCTCCAGTCCTCATCACTTGTCATTCTTGTCTGTACTTATTTCACTCTGAATTCATGTTTCTTGCCCACAAAAATGTACAAGATAAATTCTGTTTCATGCATTAATGGAAACCAACACAATACCTGAAGGGTGCCTACAAGATGCTGGAGAAGAACCCTTCATCAGCGATTCTAGTGGTAAGGCAGGAGATAATGCGTTCAGATTTAAACAGGGGAAGTTCAGGTTAGATGTAAGGAAGTTCTTTACAGTGAGGGTGGTGAGGCACTGGAACAGGTTGTCCAAAGAAGTGGTAAGTGCTCCATCCCTGGCAGTGTTCAAGGCCAGACTGGACAAAGCCTTGGGTGACATGGTCTAGTGTGAGGCATCCTTGCCCATGACAGGGGGGTTGGAACTAGATGATCAGGGTACTTTCCAACCCAGACCATTCTATGATTCTGTGTTCTGTGGCTTTATGGAAGATTTCTAAGGAGCACAGTGAAGCCATACTGCCAATGCAATGCTGTGGTCAGAAAGACTATTGTAATCCCTGCACATAATGTTATGGAGGAAGGGTGAGAAGGAAATGCATGTCATTTCTCATTTCTGTGTACAGCATTTGAGAGGGAACTGTTGAACTTTTGAATGCAGTTATCTAGAAATGAAAGCTAAACATGGAAGCTAAACAACTTGAAGAATTGAAATGACAATGGATTACATTGAGAAACTTAATGCTTGCAACACAACTGCTAGTTTTTCAATCAAGTTTACTCTGACTCTCTAGTGTGGTATCAATTATCTTGTCGTGTGGGAGGACTGGAACAGAAACACAATGTACACTGAGTTTTAGAATTCTAATTTACTTAACCTAATTATATTGTCATTCGTAATGTTTTATGTATGACTGCTGTTTCTGTACCAGAGAAGTGTGGTGAGCAGTGAATAAAAAGTAGGCTTCCTCATCTACTGGAGGGGAGGTGTACGTGATGGCATTTAAGTATTAGCATCAATCACCTGAAGTGTCCTTAGTCAGAGTAGACTGAAACAAATCTCTGCTCTTTTGTTTCCATTCTTGGACTGTCTGTGACGGTTTGTTATACCTGGTTGTTACCCAGTCTGTTTTCACCATATATAAAATAGGCATAGAAATAGTAAGCATCAGAAACGGAAGAAGTACACATTGGTTTATGCTTTTGACTGCACATGTGTTTGATCATATGTATTATGTATATGTTCTACTTTGTGTTTGTTATGCTGGTGTCCAAAAATGGCCTCTGTCTAGTACTTTATGCTCAATTTCACTTGTGAACAGTAACTGACCTTTCTGTACTCATGCTTCCTATGTTCCATGATACTTGAATTACTATGATTGAAGAAGTTACCAGGTGTCAGAGGTGATATTTGTCTTGCTTGGACTTCAAGAATGAGATTCAGTGCCTGATTTTGCAGGATGTGGTATGTGGCAGTTGCCTACACATAGGCATCTCTTGTAATTGAAGATAATCAAGAATATATGATATATTGGTATGTAGTTGACAGATACTGCATGGAATGTCATCACTTCAGTGCCCCTCCAGTTTTATATAATTGATGGATCCATGCATGTATTGTTCAGTATAGCAGCATCTCAAATGGCACAAGACACCCTAGTATGATGGACTTAACTGAAGCTAAATGATGATCTGCCTGGGGTTTGGGGAGAGGGAGGAAGCAACAAAAAACAAATAAAGCCAGAAACTGACTTGAGGGACCATGAAGTTGATACATGATCTTATCCTTTAAGGATGGGAGATGAGAATAAAGGAATGTTTTCGTACCAGGAAAAATGCAATTTTTCTTTTCTTGCATTGCTAGAGCAATAGCTATCATCTGTGGATATATTTTATTTTTATATATTCAATATTTTACTTACAATAACATTTTAGTTGTTTGGAATGATACTGTTATTTTTATTGTTTGTTATTACCGTTATTGTCATCCAATATGGTATGACAAGAGATAACTCATATCTTCAGAGAACTCCTAAGCAAATTGCACTGTCACATTCTTCTTTCATTAACATTTCTTTTCAGTGAAACATTATCTTAAATATTAAGCCAAGAGAATGTTACATTGTGGAAAGATTTGTTAAATAATATTATACCATTTGTTTTCCTTAAAAAGAAAATGTTTTTATTGAAAATCGTGAAATTGTTTGGCAAGTTAGCAATCCAAAATCAAGTTGTAGCAGCACTGGTTCACTAATAGTTTGTAGCAACTCAAGAATTTCATACCTTTGAGCACATATGTCAGCAGTATGTCAAGGATGGCAGCTGTGCAGCAGCACTGTGATGTGTTAGCCTAGAAAAGATTCAGTGCTGAGAGGTAAATAACACATTAACTTTCCATCACTCCGTAGGCTATATGGAGATATATCAGTCAGGCATGATAAAAGGGGTAAAGCTAAACATTCATTTTGCTGTTGTCATTTTGTAAATGATACTTGATCAAACTCACAGCCAAATATATATATAGCCTATCCACATATATATTTCTGTATTACTGTATGTGGTAGCATTCACATGGAGGTAGTGTAGTGCATGGAAAAGTTCAGTATCAGCATAGTTCTGGACTAATCATTAAATTTAATGTATTAGGAAAGATGGCAAGAACATTAGCACTACCTAAGTAAAGTACATTTCTTCTTTTTGAATTGTAGCATATAGAAAGAGGTAGGAGAAGAAAACATGAAAGAAGTGGTCCTGTACATGCTGAGAGCATTGATGACTGTAGAAAAACAACAGATCATGGGAAACACAGCCTTGACTGCAAGATCATGTGTTACCAAGAGGATGATTCCTATAAGCTTGGTCACAGGAATTACAGATCAAGATTTTTTTGTTCTAGTTAACATTCTAGAAATCAAAGATAAACAAAAATCATTCAGAGTCATATGTACTTTTTCTCTACATGAAAGCATCACCTACAGACGTGGTGCTTTTAAAACTAAACATGCTCTTTCTCCTCTTAAAGTTACTATGAAAACAAATCAGCAGGAAAGCAGAGATTACAGATTTATACAGTGGAAGCATTGCATTCATCTTGTGTGAAAGTGATGGAAATATGAAAAAGACAATGCATGATTAATGTTTCTGCAGCTTGCTCTATTTTTAATGCAGAAAATATACAGTTGGTGAAGACTGTCTCTGACTATCTGCTAAACTGCCATGTATCAGCCATAGAAAATGATTTTTGCAGGTTTGACTGACTATTATGGTTATGGGTATCTCCTCCTGTTCTGTCCCAGGTTTTCTATATAACTTTAACTTGGTATAAGGATTAGTTTCAGTTAGAGTATTAGAAAAAATTGTACAGAGTACAAAGCTGCGGGGGCTGTTCACCAGCCATCTTCCACAGAACAAATGTGAATGCAAAACTGCGAACAGAGAAGCAGAGGGCTCCTTTCAGTCCTGACACTTGATAGTGATGGCATACATTCTGAACTGTAGTTTGGTAGCGAATTTAAATTCTCAAACTTCATCCAGATAATCCTTGCAATTTGAGCAGAGAAGAAAGAACTTGACCAAATTATGAGATATACTGTGCTTACTTTAAATACCGGAGAATATCAAAGTGAAAACAATATTTATTCTGAAAACATTTAATTTTGTGGTAATGGGAACAGCAAACAGTTTACAAGAGGAAAAAAGAAAAAACCCAAAACAATAGATTATGATTAACAGTAACTTGTCTCTACAGTTGTTCCAGGATCTCAGTGGAAGAGTTGTCTAGCTTGCGACTTAATGTCTCCTTCCCATGAACTGGCTTGCCTTGAGAAAGCTATTGATATCACCTGAATACTTAAGGAAAGTCATTGCCCCTGGGTTATACAGGAATTATTAACTAGATCTGTATTGACTGTAATGGGAGTTTAAATGGCTAGTTACCAAGTAGATACATACACTTAGATACCTAAATTTATTTGCAATTTACAAATGAGGTATGTGACTCCAAGGGTTCGTACTAATTGCATAACTCTGGCCTTCTGTGCCAGTTGAGATTTTCAGAGGAATCTTACCTGGCATTCAGCTGCTGGATGAAATGGGAACTGATCCTCCGTAGCTGTGGGTCTTCTGTTGTCTCTTCCAGCCTTACATAGAGGTCATGAACATCCTAAGCATCTGAAATTACACTAAAACCCTATCATTAAGCACTTAAGCAGAATCCATGGTTTTTTAAATGCCAGAATTTAGGTAGCATGCAAACTAATTTTTATTATGAATATTCAGGAGCAAAAGGAAAATGATGGAACATATATTTCAAACCTTTACAAAGATACACTTTTATTATGCCTTGTAATGACACAATAATCCTTACATTACAGTATATTGCTCTCTGAGAAAAAAAAAGATAAAAGAAGAAGAAAAAGCATGCATTAGACTAATTCTTTCTAATTAACTAATTAACTGAAATACTGGTTAAAGCAATTAATCACACTGAATTAAACACTGAATAAGCTGGGATTCAGTATTAGGTATTCATTAAAAAATGGTTCGTGATGAAAAATTGATCTACCTATCTGTCAAAGATCTTTACCGTAGTTATCTGCCTTAATGCTTACTCAATGCCCATGTTATCGGCATATACATCTACAAACCACTGCATGCATATGGGTCTTTGATTTGGAACTTCACTGGAATTTTTAAGAAAGCTGAATGCAAGTATTAATTACAAAGATGCTGGTAATTTTGAAACAATTATATTATGAATT
Source organism: Loriculus beryllinus (assembly GCA_039877255.1). NCBI lineage: Eukaryota > Metazoa > Chordata > Aves > Psittaciformes > Psittacidae > Loriculus > Loriculus beryllinus. The sequence goes on along the minus strand of JBCJKH010027826.1, from coordinate 17,060 downwards.
TTACTTTGAGTTTATTTTCTGTATTCCAGAATGATGAGGGTTGTTAATAACGCCATGATGCAAAACTATAAATTCAAATTGGAATGAAAGGGTAAATACTCATAACTGTACTAAGCACAAAAGGAAATATTATATGGGTCTTAATGATTTTCAGCTTGAGTGGAAGGTATATTTCATTGTCAGACCTATACAACATTTTCATCCATCTGCCTGTCTAAAGTACTGCAAGGTAGCAATTGTTCTGCAAGCTCACTGGTGATTTAATGTTCAGTTTTTTCTTCCTCATTCCCTGAGTTACACAAATATGACAGAAGTGCACCAGGGAAAATTTGAAAGATTTTAATAACATTCTACATGCATTGCAAAAAGAAAAAAAACCCAACCTGTTTATATTGATGAAAAGTTCCTCAGTAAATCAAACACAGATTATAAACTAACACCATATTCTTAAAACTCTCAGACACATTTTTTCACAAAGTTTTCCTTTGGTATCTATGATGTGGTAATTAGCCAGTGACTTGTATGTGCATTAACCAGTTAAATGCTAGTAAAACATGGCATATTTGCTCATTAGACTCTAATGTATCACTATAAAGAGACTGGCCTATCGAAATATCACTTTTTCAACTATTGTCTGTGTTCTCTTTTAGTGTATTCATAATGAAAAAGAATCTGCAGAATTGATTTTATTTACATGTTGAAAAGCAGCATTTACAATATTGGTTTCCCCTTTTACAAGATTCAGTGGAGGACGTAAGCTCTGCAAAACAGATCCTAAAGCTCCTAGCTTCCAGTTAGCTTTTGGGATGTATATTTTCAGGCCCAAATTTAACAAAGGCTTTATACCCATAACTGTTTAATCACTCTTTATTGATTTTATAGAAAGCTGAATATGTTTTCCTCAGTCTCTGAGACATGTCTTTTGATCCTGAGAAGCTAAACTGCCCTTTACAGATTTTTCGCTACCTTAGATACCCCCTGCTTAATAGCATATGTGGTGGTACTAGTGAATGTTTTTTATCACTTTGCCAGCATTTCAAAATGTAGCAGCATAAACCAGAAACAAGAAACCTAGATTCCAGGGCTTTCACTATGCTGCAGATTAAGAACAGATTTTCATGTTTTCATTTTTCAACTTCTGATAGGCATCCAACAGAATATTTAGGAAACTCTGAAATCCTGGGGCAAAGGCAGCTGTTGGTTTGGGGGTACATTTTTTTTTTGTCTTGGGTTACACAACACGTATTACTTTGCTTTAAAAGGGAGTGCCTGAATAATAGTGATTAAACTGTGCAAGTATAAAATGAGTGTTTAACTTGCCCAGTGGAATCTTCAGAAAGCAAACTGTTCCTTTCTGTCTAGTCCAGTATGAACCAAGCTTTGCAAGTAGTAGGTTAACTTTATTTTTACACTGTAGTACAGTGATTCCATGACCTGGGACCAGAAAAGACATGTAGGCTGTGTTTAGTGGCATTGGCTTTCATGGCTAGCTTACATCAGTGTTTATCAGGTAAGTTTTGACTCCAAGAAAGCGGTTTGGGTACTAATAATATATCAAACACTAGTCCAAATAAATTGTATGTTTGTTAAAAAGAGGTCTAAAAAAACCACACCTCAGTTACAAATTAAAAAGTAAATTAATATAGAAAATCTATTCTGAATAAAGTTTTGACCTACATTTGGGGACAAAAAAATCACACCTCAGTGACATTATTTTATTTAGCATAAATTTATACCTCAAAAAATGTCAGAAAGACAAACCAGATGGCAAATAAAAACATAACAGCTGAAACTCATTATTTCTCAGCATTACAAGTGATCAGAGTTAAAAAACTCATAAGGGAAAAGCTTTGCAGAACTGGATAGAAATTATTATCAGTGAGCACTTCTGTTACAGGAGACAGCTAGCTTTTAGTACAAGAGATGGTAAAACAAAACTTTTACTACAGATAGGCAGAATGCATTCTTTACATAGATAGATTTAACTGTGGGGACCAGAACTGCGCACAATACTTCAGGTGTGGCCTGACAAATGCTGAGTAGAGCGGGATGACCATGTCCCTGTCTCTGCTAGTAATGCCCCTTTGGATGCAGCCTTCAGCTTGTAATCTACCAGGACCCCTCATTCTCCAGGGTACTGTCTGTTCACTGTTGAATCATTTTTATAGTCCTTGTAGGTCGTTGCTACAGGACCCTGTAGAAGAATCTTGGATGCTACTCAAATTCTTGTTCACCAACCCCTCATCCCCCAGTACAGCATAGCCTGCAAGTTTGTTCTGTGGGTCCTTCACCTGCTTCTTGAGTGACGCCACCAAAGCACACCTTGTGCAGGTAGAGCTCCCACTCTTCTCCACTCAGCATGAAGGAAGGGTGTGTACTCTTCCAGTCTACCAGATGGCTGATTCCTGGCAGATTCAGAGTACAGCTCTTGGCCAGTCTCTACTACCATGATTCCAACAAACTCAAGAGCATTGCCTGATAAACCCTTCTAACTCCATGGAAACTTCAAGTTGCTGCTAGGCTTGCACAGCCTTCAGCTAACAGGGGTGACCATCAGAGCTGCAGCCTAAGCCTATGGGTGAGCAGAGTGGGCAACCTTTCGCATGTGCCCTTCTGCATGAACTGCTGTGCAAACTAGTGATGCCCCTCCCAATAGACACCACTACCTGCTAATGCTCCTCCCCAGTTTTGTTTAAGAATACTATATTCTTCCCTAATAAATTGTCAAAATTTTTATTGCCAAATTTAACTTCCAGATTTCATCAGGATAATATATTTCTGATCATTATGAAATTAATTAACAGACTTGAATTTGAAGTTTCCTGTTCTTACACTATTGATTACACATACATGTAATTTAAAATGAAAGATGAAAGTGCAGAAAAGAAGTGGGAATCCACCTGCTTCAATTATATTTATAACCAGTATTACTCACTGAACAGCAGCAATATATCCTGAAACATCTTCCACTTGTAATTCGTTATTTGTTAAAATTTTTCTTGACATCAGCTTCATCTTGAAAGTAAACCATGTTTTGACTTGGTCTTGGAAGGACCATACAGGGAAATCATCTTGAGCTTTATTAAGGGCTTTGTTAAGAAGTTATAAAGATTCATAACTTACGGGTTTCAGGAAATTCAGCTGCTTAGTGTAATTTTACTGCCTCCTGGTACCCCTGGCTGGTATGAGTCATGTGTCTACATCACTTGAGGAGAATTTCACAGAATTAAATATATACATCTAATGTTATGCTGGAGGCCATTAGTTATTTAAGACGTCACATAGGGTAAGCTTGGCAAAGTCTACAACAGCTTCCTTCACTTTCTGGCAGTGAGCATGCTTGCATTTCGTATAGCTCTAGACACCTGTGTCCAGGTACCTGAATACCTCCAAGTCTGTGTTTGTGAAGCTTCCCCTTCTGTTTTAGGATGGTATCTAAATGTATATAACTATTGCAGTTTCTTTGTTGGATCCTTATACTGAGACAAGGAGGCACAAAGCACAAAACTAAAAGTAATGGAGTTTAATGGCGTTGTAATGGAAAATAACTGTGGTGCTTGAAGGTAGTTGACATAGTTTCAGGTCCATAGGACCTTAGTACAAAGGGTG